>JAWZYV010011958.1:0-265127 GCA_038373885.1 Cheiracanthium punctorium
GAACACATGAACGCACCAACATATCCCCTACGAGCAGTCTCTCTAAAATAAATTTATGGATGATTTCTCTAATAGTCTAAAAGCCAGCGACCGCCAGACCTTCGTCATAGTATAAAAGCTGAAACTTTATCTGCGCATACCCCCCAACAGAGGTAGGAACAATCGGCTACTATAAAGTTTGGATGATCGTGGCTTTGGCAGGTAACAGATGGCAAAGGTGTATCAAATTGCAGAAAATCTTCGTCATTTCATAAAATTTTTTTATATGTTCTTCTTCGCAGTACTAGAAATCACTTTATCCCTTGCCAGACACTTTTCCATCGTGGCAAATCCCCGCCAGACAATCTCAAAGTCATGGAAAACGTAATTCTATTACGAGCGCGCTGCAGCATCGTAAGAAAGTTCAGAAGTAGCAGTATAAAATGTGCTTGAAACTTTGTGACAGCTTGACGTACTTCGTCGCGGGAGTTTACGAACACAACAGTTTTCCATGACTCTCGTTGACTTTGAGATTGTTTGGCGGGGGTTTGCCACGATGGAAAAGTGTCTGGCAAGGGATAAAGTGATTTCTAGTACTGCGAAGAAGACCATATAAAAAAATTAAGCTTTATGAAATGACGAAAATTTTCTGCAATTTTATACACCTTTGCCACCTGTTACCTGCCAAAGCCACGATCATTCAAACTTTATAGTGGCCGATTGTTCCTACCTCTGTTGGGGGGTATGTGCAGAGAAAGTTTCAGCTTTTATACTATGCCGAAGGTCTGGCGGCCGCTGGCTCTTGTTCTATAAAATTTATGTACAATGATAGAAAATATTAAGCCATAAACACAGGTCTAAAAAACTAATTACCTATAAATAAGCTTTTTTACACTTATGACCAGGGGCGTAGCCAGGGGGGGGATATCGGGATATATCCTCCCCCCGAAATTTTTGGATTAGTGATGAAATTCCGTCTATTTATACACATATAAGTTCATATCCCCCCCGAAATTTTTTCCAGGCACATATCCCCCCCCCCCCCCGAAATTTTTTCGTGGCTACGCGCTTGCTTACGACAGTTAAAAAAAAAAAGGCCTGGATATTAGGGTGTATCGGAAAAACCTTTTTTTTCGAAATTCGTTTGTCCTTGGTGCTATTTTTTGGACAAATTGGCTCAATAAGAAGTGTACCAAATTTGAACTCGATCGGTTAATATCTTCAGGTGCCGCTTTTGACTTAAAATTTGAAAAAAAGAAAAAGAAAAAAAGCAACTTTTTGAAAAAAAAAAATTAAAATATAATTTTTTCGAAAATTTCTTGTTCATGGGAATAAAGTTTATCTTAATTGACTCAATAATAGGTGAAAACTTTTTCAGCTCGATCGATTAATATGTTCAGTTGCGGAAATGAGCTTAAAGTTTGAAAAAAAGTCGAAAAAAAGATGAATTTCTGTAAAAATTAAAGAAACGTCTTTTACTCTTGGCCATGAAATTTTGCTGTTATATCATGTCTGAATGACGTAAATTACGCTTAGTAATAATAATAATTATTATAATATAATATAAACATTGAATTCTATATTACTGGAAGAATTTTATAAATGCATAGCAACATATCTTAAAAACTGCATCACCGCGTTCTTATAAAGAAAGTATCTCATGGATGAAAAAACAGCCTACTTTAGTACAGAATCTGAGCTGTGAATCTGTTACCAGAAAGAAGAATATTTAATGGAAGCTTAGACGTAATGGAGACTAAACGTCGAGAGAAACAGATTCATCGTAAAGAAAAGAGATGCATAATGAATGTAAATAAGACTGTTTCAATTTCTTCATCTGAAGTGCTTATAAATGAAAGTGAAAGTGAAACCGAGATAGATTGAGACAAAGAGTTCAATCCTTCTGAAAAACTAGAAAAATTGAAAGAAAAAATTAACTTTGCCAGTGCAGTTTACAGGACTCACATTTCTAATCGGAAAGCAGCTCTTTTAGCTTCATCTCTTTTACAAGACGTAGGTCTTGTTACAGCTGATAACAAAGAGAAATTGATTGACCCAAATAAATTTGTTAGAGAGAAAAGAAAGTCAGGCAAAACCGTCGTAAAGGAAGCTGCATCAGGACTCAGGCCCGTAAGGTCAAAGGACTTTATTTTGACAGAAGAGAAGATGAAACATTGATAATTCAGAAAAAGAACGATAACTGTTATCGTACTCTTGTGAAGGAGGAGCATGTTGTTGTTGTAGCTGAACCAGGATCAACATACATGAGTCATCTGACTCCCAAATCTGGAAGAGGAAACAGCATTGCCGAAGTTATCCGAGATTTTCTTTTAGAAGAAAAAATTGATACTTCAGAAGTCGTAGTAATAGGCTGTGATGGTGCGGCAATTAATACAGGACGAAAGAACGGAGCAATGGCTCAGCTAGAGATCTATCTTAAAAAGCCACTTCAAAGATTTGTTTGTCTTTTGCACACGAACGAACTTCCCTTGCGGCACATCATTAACGAAATTGGCGGAAAAAGCACAGGACCTTCTACGTTCGCAGGACCAATTGGAATGGCGTTAAAAAACTGCGAGGATATGCCAGTACAACGATTTCAGCCTGTGCCAGTGACTTGGACTGAAGATATAGTGAACGACAATCTATCATCCGATCAAAGCTATCTTCTATGTATGTGTAAGGCAGTTTCGACATCTAGGGGATGCTAGATTGGCAGAAAAGCATCCTGGTAAGTTACATCACACAAGATGGTTAACAGCTGCAAATAGAATATTACCTCTATACATTGCTACAAGTGATCCTACAGAAACACTTCAAGCATTCGTCCAATAGATTATGAATGTATATGCTCCTATTTGGTTCAATATCAAGAAAAATCCATCGTGCGTTGAAGGCGGTCGACATTTGTGGAAACTTTTGTCTGATTCCCGCTGCATGGATATCAAATATAGGAAAATAATTGATCCTGGCTTACAGAGAAATTCATGGCTTGCCCACCCTGAAAATCTTCTCTCAATGATTTCAACGCAGACACAAGGGTACTTGGAAACGAATTCTAAAAGCTAGAACCTCTTCATCTTCTAATGCCATTCGGGAATTCATTGTGCCGGATATTAATGTAGATGCTGTCAACTACGTCGACATGATTGACTGTTGCAAATGCAAGTTAACTGAACCGCCACTTACACAACATTTAAGCTTAAAAGAAATGCAAGATAATATAAAATCAACCTCTTATCCGAAAGATGATATTACATGTTTTCACAAGATGATATTACATGTACACAAACAGTCTAAAGATATGTGAAACTTGTAACGGATGCGGCAGCGTCCGTGTGTGGCAAAGAGGAGCGCCACAAGTTTATATTAGCAACATTAAAAACTCGCAGGCATATTCCAAAGTTTTCCTCTAAGGTAGAGTACAAAACTACTACTAAATGTCAATCAAAAATTTGTTTAGATAGAACACATAAAATAAAAATATGAATGGTCGGGAGGGTGAGCGGAACTCGAAATGCAACCACCTCCTCGTGGTGAGTTCTGGGCTATTTTTTAAAAAAAAGTTAAAAATTAAAAAAATTTCAAAAATGTACAAAGATCTGCAAAACATGTCTTATGTTATTTACGTTATTGAGACTTGATGTACATACAAAACATTTGTGTTACAGAAATGAAATGTCTCTACAGAGTGCCAGCGAAATTCCCCTTTTTTTTCAATTTTTATGCTCATGACGGCAACTGAACATATTGATCGATCGAGCTGACATTTTTTCCCGTTATTATTGAGTCAATTTAGGTAAACTTTATTCCCAGGGACAAGAAATTTTCGAAAAATTTATATTTTAATTTTTTTCCACAAAAAGTTGCTTTTTTTCAAACTTTAAGTCAAAAGCGGCACCTGAAGATATTAACCGATCGAGTTGAAATTTGATACACTTCTTATTGAGCCAATTTGGCCAAAAAAATAGCACTAAAGACAAACGAATTTCGAAAAAAAAGTATTTTTCGATACACCCTACTGGATATGCACGTGATATTTTGAATTCTACATGTAATTTAATGTGACAATTACATGTAGAATTCAAAATATCACACACATTCAGGTTTTTCTTTTACTGTCCTAAATGTTTAAAAAAAAAAAAAATCTGATGTGTCCAACACATGACTTCCTTGCACGTCTATTAAATCAAAAATGTTTTTTACGCACTTCCTTTAAACTTATTTGTTTGAAAGAGATAAAATATCAATAATAGTAAGGTTTAGCGATTTCTAGCCAAATATTTCAATATCGCTGAGTTCGATTTGAAAGATTTCCTTCTGACACTTTATTTGGCGATATTTCACCAAAAGCCGACAAACTTGAGATAGTTTGCGAGATTTTGGGGATAGCCAAAGTAGTCATTGACCACAGACTTTCCATGAATTGAATGCATCCATACATCTTAATGTATTTAAAGTCATTTGGCTCACCCTGTAAATAAATTCCCAGTCGATTGCTGTCAAAAAAGATATTGAAAACAGTTAGATATTATAATATAGTTCTAAATACAAAAGTTCAAAATTCTAAGTTAAAGTTCTAGAGTTATACGAAATACGAAATAATTTTTGGCGCCAAATTTGGCGATATTTCGGCGAAACTCGTCAATGTCGACGACATTTGGCGAGATTTTAAGCATGGACCAACAATGACAGATTATCGCCAAATTTGGCGATATTTCGCCAAAACTCGCCAAGAACGATTACAAATGGCGATACTTTGGGCATGGACCAAATGACTGACTATCGCCAAATTTGGCGACATTTTGGCAAAACTCGCCAAGGTCGAGGACAGACGGCGAGATTTTGGGCATGTACCAAACAATGACTGACTACAATTGTATTATATTGAAGATATCCATAGACATTAAAGTACTGAAATTCTTTTCGGTGGTCCTGTAAATAAACTCTCCAGTAGATTGGAACCAAAAATCGAGATGCACAACTAGATGTTACAAAAATCTTATATATGAAATTTCATAATAGTTTTTGAGATTTGAGAGTTAAATATGCACACACGTACACCAAAAGTCGCCAAGCTTGGCGACTTTTGACATAGTTCTTGAGAGAGGCACGTGACCGTGGTCGGACCGTTACCCAACTTATGTGGTAGGACGGTATTGTGCTTGAAATGGATGACTGCCTCTAAAATTGCCATTGACCGTAATGTATTGGAAATCTTTTGAGTGTTCCTGTAGCAGAACTGTAAATGATAAAGACACTTTTTTTAATGGAGAAATTCATTTTCTAACTCTTTACAGCATATATCACTTCTGAGTCGTTTGAAATAGCCCAATACTTCTAAAAAACGCTTTGATGAATTTCGGCCCTTAGAGCGTAATGTATTTCGAATCTTTTAGGCGGTTCTGTAGATAAACTATCCAGTCGAATGGAACCGAAAGGGGAGGTGCACAACTAGATGTTACAACAATCCTAAATATAAAGTTTCAACATTCTACGCCTAACAGTTTTTGAGATATGCGAGTTTAATGAATTTCGGCCCATTGAGCGTAATGTATTTCGAATGTTTTGGGCGGTCCTGTAGATAAACTATCCAGTCGAATGAAACCAAAAGGGGAGGTGCACAACTAGATGTTACAACTATCCAAAATATGAAGTTTCGACATTCTACACCTAATAGTTTTTGAGTTAGGCGAGTTTAATGAATTTCGGCCCATAGAGCGTAATGTATTTCGAATCTTTTGGGCGGTCCTGTACATAAACTATCCATTCGATTGCGACCAAAAGGGGAGGTGCACAACTAGATCATAGAACAATCCTAAATATCAAATCTCAACATTCTACGACCAATAGTTTTTGAGATATGCGAGTTACATACATACGTACGTACGTACAGACGGTCAAAATGAGTTGCAGACGCGTTCATATGATCGTGCATGCTAGCCTACGATGAGATGCATCGAAAAAATTCTTAAAATTAAATTTAGAGGTAGTCAAAATCGGCTTTTTTGTCGAAATTTGGCCCCCAAAATTTTTCGGGATCACATTACTTCCTTATACTACGTACAAGGAAGTAAAAAAAAAAAAAAAATCTTCACATTAATTATATTTTTTTCAAACTCCAGGCGGATGGAAGTACCCCCTTTGCACCTCCTCATGTCTATCTCTTAAAAAATTATATTCACCATTGAACGCAGGGTTAACCTGCTGGCTTACATCATTGAAAAGCAGAAGCGTAGACAAGGGAGTGGCTGATGGCGCTACAGCCGTAGGATAAGGAGAAAGATACATATTAGAGAGAGAGAGAGAGGATAATTTTGAAAGTTGACTATTTATACACCCATGGTATATTTGAAAGTTCCCCTTGATTTCAGGAATTTGAGGGTCAGCTGCGGACCTACGCCAAATTTATTTATTTTGCTAATGCCTGTTTTTCCAACTGCAAAGATTTTAAACTCAATTTACGATTTTTTAAAAATTTTCTTTCTTTTCTTTAATTCATTTTTATATGCAAACATTTTTAGGCCAAAATTACGAGGGATATTCCCCTCTCCAGTCCCATCCCCCCAAAAAGCATTCCTGGCTATGCTACTGCTCCTTATAAACAGATTTTAAAAAGTAATTCATGGGAGAAATAAACTAATCCGCTCTTATATTAAAAGAGGAATGTTTGTGGGTGTGTGTGTATGTCCGAACGATCTCGAAAACTGCTCTAAGGATTCTTTTTGAATTTCGTACCTGGATGTTTTTTGGACCCCTGAAACGATTCAGCGTGGTCAATTGATTGAAAAATCTCTAAAACGCTCAAAATTTAAAATTTAAATTTTTGGACGGTAGCGCCATCTATTGAGCGTTTGAAAAATACACTTGATGCAATCTTCCTAAAAGGGACGCTCAAATAAGTTTGGGGCGGATTAAAAAATACACGCCATCGATATATAATAGTAAAAATTAATTTCGCAAAGAAACAAAATAAATGGAACTTGATATTCAGTACACAGACAAATAAATATTTTAGTATCTAGATATATTACACCATTCAGCTACATAAATTTGTTTAGAATTAAAAAGTTATTTTTATTTCAAAATATCGTCCTGGCAACCAGCGAAAGAAAAAGAGAAAAGAGTCTTTGTTGCCATCCCCGCAAGCACCTTGATGGAATATACGTAAAAAATTTAATTATTCTTAATTCATAGTTATTAATACAAAACTATTTCTAAATCATGTGAAAAATTGCCTGCATTTATTACAATTATCCTTCTGTAACTAACGTTAAGCTAAATGTATTTTCGCGTATAAACTAAAACAATAAAGATTTTTCAAGTATTTTATTGATCCATATGATGCGAATTTCAAAAGTGCATAAAACTTCCAGCTTAGCCGAATAATTTAAACGAAAATGACACCCTTTTCAGTCATTCACAGTAAGAAAAAAGATCCTGTGACGTAACATGAAAATTCCATTTTTTTTTTTTTTTTAAATAACGGCACTAGGTTGAATTCTATTTTAACTGACTTACGATAAATACTGACGATAAATATTTAAATGTAGTTACCCTGACGATTTTTTTTTTAAATGGGTCAAGCGTTTATAATGAAACGATGTTCGAAACTCCGATGAAAAAATGGTACGATCGATTCCTAAATTGGGCTCGCAGCCGATATTCAAATTAAGTTTGCAGATGATCAGCCATCAGTTTAGTTTTCATTCACTGCAGTTGATGATTTCAACTCATTTATTTTATGATCGTATGGACAACCTTTTAAAAGTTGCGGGCAGAACTTTACGATAGTGGCCTCCTGGGCCTGACTTCAGGATGTTAGCGAAATCGCGGGCCGTATAATTCGGATTTATATGGAAGTTTGAATGTTTTATATAGGTTTTATACAGGATTTTGACTTGTTCTGAGGGTGGTCTAAAAGCCATGGCGGGCCCCATTCGGCCGCAGGCTGGGAGTTGTCCATATGTGGAAGCAGTAAATTGGGAGGCTGAAATCTGGTTACTAAGATTTTTTCTAATAAATTTTCAATTCTTATTTAGCGGACCACTGGCAAGGCAAGTACGTAGTCCTGTACAGTGATAGTCTCAGCAGTCTTCAAGCGATCTCCTCCCACAGAACAAGGAACCCCCTTGTCCTTAAAATCAAGCTCCTTCTTAGGGAATTGACAAACACTCGACTGAGCCATGTCAAGGACCACATCAACATCAAAGGAAACGAGAGGGCAGATCAGCTAGCGAAGCAAGCAGCTACATTAACAGAGGGTTCCTATACCCTAGAAGTACCCTTCTCCTACGTAAATCAGATCCTTCACAAGGCCAAGCTGGAGGATTGGAGATGCTTATGGGAAGCTGGAATCGTCAACAACAGCTTTCCTCACTGGCCATGGTCCATTTCCGTCGTACCTACACAACTTCCACCGACACCCAACGGGCAACTGTCCCTGTGGTGTAACAGGCATCAGCGACCATTACCTGTTCTCCTGCGAACTAACTAAAGAACATCACCTCACTCAACCAGCGGAAGAGTGCATGGCGGAATGGACCAAAAGCGTGCTGAGAAGCAGATCTGCAAGAAGAAAGCTCTGTGCAGTTTTCAGCCTACTAATGGACATATCCAATTTGACTTAATCTCCCACGCAACCATGAACTCTACCCTCTGTGTGAGCCATGGCCTACGTGCTCACGCCACGAACTATTCTGCATTTCTGTTTTTTTTTTTTTTTTTCCCCCAGCGAACCTCCACGCTTTCTGGAGTGTCCCCCGTAGAAGCTACCTGTAGCTTTAAAGCTGCTCAGCAGCTAAGCTGGCCTCACACGGTTATAAATAAATAAATTCTTATTTAGACGTGGATTAGACTGTGTTGTTTTGTGTTGTGTACTATCATTAAACTAAAGGATAAAGCCCTTTGTGGAGACAATTACAGCGGGCGATAGAATGTCTACACTCAGAATATTTAATATTTACCCACTTAAAATCAAATAACTTCATATTCAATTTTTATTATACATCGAAATTAGAATTGTATAATCTGCAGAAACATTTCGTATTCGAAACATTTCGTTTGGTATCAACATCCTCTCCTATATCCATGCTTAATGCATAGAAAACCGTTTTATTTTTGAAAAAAAGTTAAACTGAGTAGTAATTTAGAAAAGCTATCTTAAGCGAACTGGAATCGTAATTTTTCCTCCAAAGCCTGATAGCCGTGACTTCAATGTAACGTCAATGTCACTTGCAATAGATAATTCTGACACTCAAATGATTAGCTTTTTTTATTCTCTTAAATGAAATAGAGCTAAAAATACAAAAAAAAAAAACCGCTTAAAAATCAGGGAACGGGTGGATTATCAGATTTTTCTTTCTTTTTTTCCTTTTTTTTTACATAATTATGATAATTTTCAGGCTGATTGCACCAACGAACAGTGTAAATTTTAAGTTATTAGACAATACATTTTTAATCTGTTTGGATGGTAATAGTTTTATTTTGAGTGGTTGAACTGGAATTGTGACAGAGTCAGGGATCAGCGTAACTATATAGGAGCGATGTATTTTTGATTTATTCGAGGTTAGAAGTCAATTTTCTTCAGTCCATCCGTTTGTTCTATTATTGTCAACGTTTAAGTAGTTGTTAGGGCTATTATAAAAGAATATTTTTGATCTATTCTGTTTTTGATTTCATGATTTCGAAGTGTCCTTTTGTACTAATAATTTAAATTGCGTTACACTTTTTATTTTCTTAAGCGTGAGTTTATAAAATAAAATTACGTTTAAAGCATATTTATGTAAGATTATACTTTTATGGCATCTATATTTATGTATCTATAAGATTGAATTTACGTTTGTAGAATTTGTTTATGCATGACGTATTTTCTTTGAATTAGAAAAAAAATAAGTATTTTATGTTTGAATTGAAGCACTATAGAGAAATTTACAATTTCAATCGTAAAGAATTATTATCATAGATGTATTATAAAGACGTAAATGCATGAAAGTGTAGTTCAAAAACGAGCTGTGGAAACATATGATTACCGGCAGCAGCACTTGGCCCAAATGTGTGAACGTGCAGTTCAAACACAAGCAGATGAAACAGATGATTAGTATTTGGAAGGAGAACGACATGGAACAGCTAGACGTCGACAAACACTTCGGGTAAACAGTCTAAGTATCTACAAAGCTGCCACAAATGTGGGTACTTATTATCATAGTTTAAAACTTTTTAACATGGATTGCATTCACCCTGGAGCTTTGCATTTTTCTGAAGAGTAAAAACAAAAATTAACCGAAACCATTTTGGGGACTGTAAGATTGATGTAGGACATTCCGAATTTCCTAATGAATTGGTGTGGTTGTTTCTTCGATGTCACCCACATTTCAAAGAATTCGAAATTTGAAAGCATACTTTACAATGGCTTTGTTCACAGTATATGACGAGTGAAACTATTAACGATTTTGGTGTGTACTGCTACGTTGCGAACAGTATAGGACTTGATGAATTTTTTTTATAAACTCATTCATCTGACAGTTCAACCAACTCAAATTCTTGATGCTGAATTTGAACGTCCTCAGTATGGACAGATATATTTCTGAAGTAATGAAGAAGCTGTTAGTGAATGCATCGCCCAAGATCTTCGCTGATACCCTCGCTGATCTGCTACAGAAGGAAAGGAGGCACTTTACGTTAAACTACTTTTTGCTCAACTCTGATGGCACCGACCATCGAATATTTAGCATCCCTCATCAAAACAAAGTATATGCCATTGTAACATTGAATGCCGACCAAAGCTTACCTGATAATGTATGGGTGATCCGACAGCGATGAAAATCTTTGGCAACCATGAAGATTATTGATACGTGCCAAGGCATTTACGTATTCATAAATTTTACACTTAAGGAGCCTTTAGATTCTGAGCATGGCTCGGTAACCTGGTACTTATTATTATATGATAAACTTATTGAATAAAAAGTATTAAAAAGTGCATTAAGAGTTTGCTATTATATTTGTCCTTAATTTGCAGAAATGGCAAAATTTATGATATTCTATCAATGAAGTAATTGACTTTTATTTATCTATTAGCTGAAATTTTGGGCTTGGGCCTTGACTCAAATAATATCGCTGGGGCTTAGGCATGCTGAAATTATAAGTCCTCGGGCTCAAACTTTGTAAAATGAGCTCGAACTCACTTCTACTACCAAACCAAGTAGTTTTCAAATCTGCAGAACCTCTTGTGATATCTTATGAAGACAGTAGTTCGGAACACTGTGATTTCACGTGAAAATGTATTTGAAAAAATGAGTTTGGTACATAAATACAACTATATCAGGCATTAGAAAATTTTTAGAATGTCTCTTCACAAGTTGCACTAGACATTGTAATAAAAGATAAAACTATGCAAGTTAAGAAACTTTCAGAAAAAAAAAATTGTACTGAAACATGGCAGTGTTTCTGTACAGTAACATTAAAAATTATAAGTAAGTACCTTAGTTACAAGCGATTTTGTAATGTCAGTTTCATAGCATCCCATCAAGCATGCTATTTTGTACCACTTTTGTGGTTTTCCAAAGTGAAATCTTTTTCCTTATTCCATTCAATGAGGTAAAAGCCTTTTTTTGGTCATATTTTCCGTCTCTGAAGTAACTTTTTGTACAATAAACACGAGTGTTCTCAATATTGCCAAATGAGTGATTATTTTAAAATAGCCCCAAAATATTTTATTGATTATTTTAGTGTTTTAAACACTAAAAATAATCAATAACATGTTTTCTTTTTTTTTCATTTTTTGCTTATCCCAAAATGCCATTAAAAGATCTATTGAAGATCTGCTAAAAAGTGGCAGATCTGAATGCAGAATTTTTTTTTCTCTGACAGATCCGGATCTGGATCATTTCTTTTCGCTCAGATGGATACAGATCCCCTCTCCCCCTTCCCCTTGAATATCCAAATCCAAGTATACAGATATCAGCACATTTCTAGCTGTTTGTCAAAAGTCAGCAAGGTTGGCCACTTTTGTCTATTTATTGACAAGTTTCATATAAAAATATTAATTCCCAAAACTGAATCCAGCTTAGTAATATCTTGCATGTTTGCCAAGAAATGCCAAACCTTACTTTTTTACCATGAAAATGATGTCATTAGAAAATTAGGAACAAAAAAAGTGTTAAAACCACTGCGTAAAAGGTTATCAATAGCTGCTTTCATTGTAATATCTCAAATATGCAAAACCCTATTATTTTAGAATGGGAATAATTTTTACTTCCTGGTACGGAGTACAAGGAAGTAATGTGATTCCCAAAAATTTCGGGGGTGGGATGGGGGCAGATTTCAACGAAAAAACCCTATTTTGACTACCTCTAAATTTACTTTAAGAATTTTTTGCGATACATGTCATCATATGCTAGCATGAACATTCATATAAATGCGTGTGCAACCCATTTTGACCGACCACGAGTCTATTTTGACCAGTTTTTCCATGCCATGTGTATGTAATTATGAATATATGTAGCTCGCATATCTCAAAAACTATTAGCCATAGAATGTTGAAACTTTAGATTTAGGATTGTTGTAACATCTAGTTGTGCACCTCTCCTTTTGGTCCCAATCAACAGGATAGTTTACCTACAGGGATGCCCAAAAGATTTTAAATACATTACGCTCTATGGGCAGATATTCATTAAAGCATACTTTAGAGGTATTAGGCTATTTCAAATGACTGAGAAGTGATATATTCTGTTAACGGTTACAAAATTAATTTCTCGATCAAAAAAAGTGTCTTTATCATTTATAGTTCTGCTGCAGGAACACTCAAAAGATTTCCAACACATTACAGTCAATGGCAATTTTAGGCACATTCATCCATTTCAAGCCCAATATCGTCCTACCATAGAGTTAGGTATTGGTCCGACCATGGTCACATGCCTCCCTCAAGAATTATGCCAAAAGTTGCCAAGCTTGGTGACTTTTGGTGTACATGTGTATGTATTAACTCTCATATCTCAAAAACTGTTAGTCGTAGAAGGTTGAAATTTCACATATAAGATTATTGTAACATCTAGTTGTGCATCTGGAGTTTTGGTTCTAATCTATAGGAGAGTTTATTTACAAGACCACCCAAAAGAATTTCAATACATTAATGCCTATGGACATCTTCAATATATTACATCTGTAGTCAGTCATCGTTTGGTCCATGCCCAAAATCTCGACATTTGTCATCGACTTTAGCGTTTTTGGCAAAATATTGCCAAATTTTTGCGATAGTCAGTTATTGTTTGGTTCATGCCTAAAACCTTGCCATTTGTCGTCGACCTTGGCGAGTTTTGCCAAAATATCGCCAAATTTGGTGCCAAAAATAATTTTGCATGACTCTAAACCTTTTTAACAGTAGAATTTTGAAATTTTGTATTTAGAACTATTGTAACATCTAACTGTGCATCTCTTTTTTGAATGCAATCGACTGGGTAATTTATTTACAAGACTATCCAAATGATTTTAAATACATTGAGGTGTATGAATACATTCAATTCATTGAAAGTCTGTGGTCAATTACTAATTTGGCTATCCATCAAAAAGTATACAAAACTATACCATCAAAAGTATAAAGTCATTACTAAAATGTTATTATTCTGAAATGATATATTCTATAAACTAATTTAGACAGTGCCTTAAATCATCATTTATAAATGGAGCAGGTTGGGCAGGCCTGAACTTTTTGTTTCGAATATGGGCCTGGACAGATCTCAAATTGTAATTTTCATTATGGGATGGGTTGAGATGCTATCAATCCAGGCTTGTCGAATATGGCTAGGCTAGAAAGTTTTGGCCGCTGCAGATCTTTATTCTTAATCCATAGTTGTCACTTTCCTCATCTTCTGTGTTTGTGCTTTCTTATGTGATTCTGTGGTTATTAATAAATGTTTCTTAAAATAAAATGAGGAATGAAAATGTTGAATGGAAATACATGGGCACAATTATTTATCCATGAAATATTTTGTTTTCACCTTTAATACATAATATACAAATCCCTTCATTTACTGGTTTAGATTCAATTACTCAGTCTCTACTTTTCTTACTTACAATATAACCAGAGCCAAATTGATGTTTCTTGTCATGACAACTAAAATAAACACTGCAAATTCTTTTATCTATTGTATTAGTTCATATAATCACTAAAAACATTTATAAGCTTCCTCAGTGCCTCATCAATAAATAGGTTTCACATTTTATGTTCCAAATCAAAACTCTGAATTTTTGCCAGGTTGTTGGGATGAAGTTTATTGCAAGCTCTCTGAGATGTCTGAATTGGATAGTTTTTATGATGCAAGGGGATCATCCTTGTGTCCCTCCCAGCCTTGAAGAAAAGGGTATTATTGTTTGTCTGGTACCTCCTTCTCATTCCTGGGTTGGGGGATGCTGTCAGTAGTCAATTTAATGCTAGCATAACACAACGGATCATAGATGTATGCAAGCCTAATCGCCAAACAAGGCCATAACACTACTAATGGGGGTATAAATACCATTCACCATCAAAATTTCAGAGTTGTACACTTTTATTATAACATTATGATTAAATTATTAAGAAAGCAAATTCAAAAGAATAATAAAAGTAATTTAAGAGATAACTTACATTAATATTTTCACAGGAACAAAGGCTATCACAGTAAGTTTAAGCTAAAAAATAATAATATACAGTGCTGGAAAAAGAGTTTCTTTCAATTGCATGGTAATGATACTGACAGTTAAACTGTGGTTAAAAAAAAAAAAAAAAAACTATAACATGTTTTCATGAAATGTGGGTGTGGATTACGATCCTGCTATTAATTTAGAATGCTGGAAGACTTTTTTTTGTGTATTCAAGGTTAAAAAAAATGCTCTGAATAAGACTTGATATAGTTGCACAAAACTGGTGTGGCAGATTTTTTTTTTTTTTTTTTTTTTTTTTTTTTTTTTTTTTTTGTGGGCCTACTTAAATATATATATATATATATATATATATGTAATAATAAAATAAACTTTTCTAATTTAGCCTAATTTAATTTAATGTTATTTGAAAAAGCTTCTTTAATCTTTTACTCTTACTGTAAAGTTTGTTTCTCGGCCATACAAATATTACGCTCGGAGACGTTTTTTGAAGTTCCATAAGCAGAAAATTGTTGATTCAGCAGTATCTTCAGTTTTCTGTGGTTTTCATTACAACGTGCTTTTAGAACTCTTGGGTAAGCAGGTGTTCTCATGTCTTGATTGACAATCTAGTTAACTAATTACGTTTGAGAGTAACGCCTTCACAATTGTGCTGTGCCCTGCCAGCAGGTGTAGTAACTAAGGAGTATTTAAGCAAGAGCGCGGAAATTTCGGGGGCTTAGTTTAGCTTTTGAGGAGTTTGGAACGTGAAGCTTAGCTTAGCCTTTGCTATGAGTTTTAGCTTTTAGACTGCGATGTAAGAAGATAGCCACGGAACGAATCAGGTCGCCAGCCTGACTCCTGCCCTCTGTCTGAACTTAGAAATAAACTAGTCAACCTAGAACCCCAATGGAGTTGTGTCTATCATTTCAACAAGGGATGGCGTAAGGCCATTCCTTACATATATATAATAGTGCTTAAGGTTTACACTTTGCTTTATTGTACATTTTGTTTAGGGTAGATAAGGTTTTCCTTAATTAAAAAAAAAAACAAAAAACTAGGGCCTTTCACAAAAAATTACCATAACCCAACTTCTGCACACCAATGCCAAGTTTTCTTTTTCTTTTTTTTTTTCAAACTTATGGCAAATGTAAAATTAATTTATAAATGCAGACTTCAGAGAATTTTCTATGTCACACTTCAAGATTTTCCAAGTTTTTAGCCAAAATTTGCAAATTTTCCTGACCTTTTTCTACTAAAGTAACTTATTATTTGAGGTTTTTAGTTTCTTTTTCACTGCTAGCGCAGCTCTATACATACTAAAAAAACCTCCCAGCATGCCACACTAATAGCATGACCATTATCCACATTCACATTTCCATGAAAACATACAACAGTTTTTTTGGTGCACAATTAAACTGTAAACAGTATTGCATCCCTAGTAGGATGTTAACTCCCCCCCCCCCCCCCGAAATCATACATATGTAGTATACATATCAAAAGGAACATAAAAAATATTTTTATCATTATTTTAAATGTTGACTAGGGACAGCAAAATATAATTTTTTTTTATGTGGAACGATATTAACATCATAATATTTGACAACCAGTCTGATTAATCTTTTCATCTTCAAATGTTGATTCTTCTGATGAATACTCGTCAGATTCACTATTTGTGTCCTCATTGATGTCAAATCTATTGTCACAAGATGAATTAAAAGGCACGCTTTGAGACTCTTCATTAAAATCTTTATTAAGATAAAAAATATTTTTTGGAGCATCAACAGTACTATCATTATTCCAAGGATCAGGTTCATCATCATAATATCTCTAAAAAAAAATAGAATTAAGTATATGATAGTCACTGTAGTTCAGAGATTTCAGTCATATTTGTTTAATCATTTTAATATTAAAGGTTTTTAAACAAGTATTATTTTTTAAATTCTCCTTTTTTGTTTTATTACATGTACAAAAGCACACTCTATCTGCAATAATATGAGCAAGTCAAAATGCCTACTGACATGCTGTATAACCACTTACACAGAGGTCATGGCACTATAGCTCTGCATCACATTTTTTTAGACAAAAGGCGTGCCTAAGACATTTTTTTTTTTTTTTAAAGCAATGTCCTTCAAATTTAGAAAATGTAAGCATACAGTTATTTTGATTAAGTGAATGCTAAAAATATGAAAATGCGATTCAGCATATGTATCCATTGCACTATTTCTATTTTCTAGAATTACTACTAATAAAATTTTGAAATTTTTATTAGTTAAAAATAAATTATAACAAAACTATTATTGAAACATTATATGACAAGTCTTTAGCTTTCACATTCCAATTATCATCAGCACTAAGTGCAAATGCTTTGCATGAAGAAGTTTGGAAATGGAAAATGCTTTTAAATACAATATTTGAGTAATATCTATGTGAATGAAACATGCTAAAGCAATTATTTAGTAATTTGAATATTTTAAAGAACTTTAATGTCAACTAACTGAACATTATTTTTAAGTCTAATTGTGACATACAGTATTAAACTTTATAGATGAATCACTGCTATTTGTTTAAGTAGAACAAAGTATGTAAATAAATTATAAAAAGTTTTTAAAAAATTATTTACTATCCGAAACCCTCCAGAAAAACAAACTTACCTTATCTTTCAAACGATTAATAAGTTCAATAATATCAGGATTATCTTGCTTATCTTTAAAGTCTAATGGCTCTTTGTTTCTCTGGAAATAAAATAAATAAAATAAGTCTATATGAATAATAAAACACACAGAATCAAACAAAAAACATTATGGAGATAAAAATCAGATTTGAGAGGGGGAAAAATGTTATATGAGAAGACTTGAATTATTTTTACTTTCCGAAAATGTACCATGTAAAGAAAGTATTCTAATCATGAATATATTCGACTTGCATATGAGATTTTGCTATTTTTACAAGTTTTGAGGTCTTCTGAAATCATTTATAGTATTTTTATGAGATGTATGTGTGTGTGTTTGAGTGTATGTGAGTGAACACGATTGCCCAATCTGTGCATTCGATTGAGCTCAAATTTGGTATATATGTTATAAACCACAGTAGCAAGACTGGTTTTGATTGCAGGGCTACGACAAAGATTTCTTTTATATTATAGCCTATGGGCAGAAATTCTTGAAAGTGGGCTAGCTTTTAAATGGTGCATTCGATTGAGCTCAAATTTTGCATATATGTTATAGGCCACCATCACAAGACTGGTATTGATTATGATATGTACAAGATTTATAGCTTTTTACAGGGCTATGAAAAATATTTCTTTTACACTATGGCAAATGGACAGAAATTCTTAAAAGTGGCACATTTGCGGCACATTTGATTGAGCACAAATTGGACATGTCTATAAATAGTCATGGTCACATGATCTGTATAGATTTTGGTGTGGTTTGGTTTGGTTGACAGTTTGTTCATAGGATTATAAAAAATAATTCTTATACCTTATGGCAGGGATGGGCAAACTTTTTCGGTCGCGGGCCAAAAATCGAAAAAAAAAAAAAAAAAAAAAGTTTGGCGGGCCAAGATAAATTTTTCTAAAATTTCAAGAACAATATACAAGTATTACAATTTAAATATGTAAATGAGATGAATGAAATTGCGACTTCATTTTTAAAAGTTCCTTATATTGAGGTTCGAATTGAGATGCACTGATTCTAAGGAGCGAGGCTAAATGTTCATCTGTCAGTCTACTTCTGAAAGAATTCTCTCTAAGGTTCATAGTTGAAAACACTTGTTCTCATATATAAGATGAAGCAAACATAGCACTGATTTTCTGGGCGTGAGATATTAAATTTGGGAAACTTACTTTCGATAATGATTACTAAAGCTCTGGCATATTTAGAAACAACTGCTTGAGATGATTGTTAGATTGCAATTCAATTAATTCAACCTGCAAATCTGACCTCACTGCTTCACAATTTACGTTGAAAGGCATGGTAGAAATATCCAATTCTGTTTGAATGGCACTGAAATCTTGAAATCTGCATTTGAACTCAAAATGCACTTTTTTCAAGCCATCTTCATAATTCTTAATATGGATGTATAATATATAAATATATATATTCTTTCAATTTCCGTCGGACTGGCTAATTAAAACTCCACCCGCAGGCTGGATAAAACCTTCTGGCGGGCCGTAGTTTGCCCATCCCCTCCTTATGGCCTATGGATGCAAATCATTTAAAATGAGCTAGTGTTTAAATGATGCATTCGAATAAGTTCAAATTGGGTATGTATATTATAGGTCACAGTCACATTTATAGATTTTGCTGTGTATAGGACTTATAGTTTTTTGACCGGGCAACAAGTGAGTGCTTCTTTATGTTATAGTCTATGGATGGAAATTCTTCAAATGAGCTAGAGTCTACAAGGTGCATTCTATTGACCTCATTCAATTGGGTAGGTGTATTATAGGTCACAGTCTCATGAACTGCATAGATTTTGTTTTGTGTAGAGCTGATGGTTAGTTCACAGGCTTGCAAAAAGTAATTCTTATATATTAGAGCTATGAATCATTTAATGTGAGCCAGTGTTTAAATAGTGCATTTGACTGACATCAAATTAAGTATGCATATTATAAGTTACTGTCCTGCATACTGCTTAAATTTTATTTCGAGTACACCCTACAGTTTTTTACAGGGCTACAAAAGAGTATTCTTATACATTGTAGCCTATGCACTCAATCATTTTAAGTGTGCTAGTGCCTGAATACTAGATCCGATTGAGTTTAATGAAATTTATTTAAATGCTTGGTAAGTATCAAGTGTTTAGAAAGTCAAGTGGAGTCACTCCAGACTTTTTTAGAAATATAGTGGAACCTGTCTAATGTGACACCCTCGGGAAGAATAAAACTGGTCACTTTATAAAGTTGGTCACCTTACACAGACAGTAATGTGTGGTGCTTGCTGAACTTGTACAAAAGTGGTCACTATACACAGGTGGTCTCTTTACCAAGGTATTCACTTTAGCAAATTTAACTGTATTTATTTAACCCTCTGACTGCTCAATTTGTGGACCAAAATCCCTTTAAAAATTGTGTGATTTTTTTTTTCATATTTCAAATCTATATACATTGGAGAATTGAAATGTGCATTTTTTCTTTCTAGAAAAGATTTTTTATATAGATTTTTATCATGAGAAACTAAGCTTCAGATAAACCAATTTCAGATGTTATTACATAAAAAAAAATTTTTGTAAGTAAATTTCAATTGAATTACAGTTAATTTCCGTTTATTACATAATATAAGAAAATGCACCACCACCAAATGCTTTGCAGGTTTATTGAATCATGGTCAGATTCATTGCTGTCTGAGGAGCAATCCAAAAAATCTAAATCACTATCACTGTTGGTCAAAACCTAAATTAAACGTCTAACACTGTATCTAATTTATTTCACTGGTTAAACGGTGAAAATGCAGGATGCTCTCCTCAATAAAGGAAGAAAAACAACTGCTCGTGAAAATCGCGGGATGAGCAGCCAGAGGGTTAAATATATGCTTTCAAAAGAATGTATTTAAAAATTTCAAATGAAATATAACTTAGACAAAAATTATATTCTCAGTCTGGATATTTAATAATATGTGTGTGGCTACATTAAGAATCTTAAATATAATTATAGATAGTGATTTTTTTTAAAGATTAGTATTTAAGCATTTATAACCACGTTTTGGCCTATATGGTTTTTCATTGGCACCCGGCAAAACACAAGGGTTTTTTAATCATGACCTTGGATTTTATTCTGTGCAAAACCCATCTACTTTTGCATACTCAGCTTCACATTCTGTTCTATTCCATTCCAGATCTCAGAAGCACTTGCTAATTTTTTTTTTTTTTTATATATACTGGATTATCACATATACAGAAAATATACTCCATACTTCGTCCTAGAATTTAGGCAGATTACATATTCTGAAGACATTTAATGTAGTATTGCATGCAATAATTAAAAAATCAGCCACTAAAGGAACCATTGTTTTTCCACGCTGCAACAGATGAAAAGATAAGCACTGAATAAAAGATGTTTCCAAAAAGAATGCTTTGAAATTGCGAAACAAATATGCAAATGTATTCTGTACAATGAAAGAGTTTTATATTTTATTTTATAATATGCTGTATGCAATGCCAGAACCAGTTTTCAATTACCATTGTATGTGTTCTGACTAGACATGCAGACATAGATTACACCTAAGTCTTGTCACAATGGAAATGTGAGCTAATGCAACTGGGACAATGGTTCACCTGTTAGGCACAGTGGTCTCTCTCACACGATTCTCTCTTGGAGGGGGTCCAACTCATAAACCTCCCACAAACCTACATTTTTTCAGGTGGTTGATAGGTATTGTGACACCTACTAACCACCTGAAAATGTGTGAAGAAAAATTTTCCTGTTAGAGGAAGTCCAGCTCAAAACGTTGTGACACCTGAATGTATGTGGAGCAAAAGTTTTTCTCGTGACCATGACCACCTTTTATAAAGACACCCCGCACTTCAATATGTTTCTGAGTTTATTTACTGATCTTAACTGCTAAAAATAAAAATTTGATAGCCTTTAAACATATTAAAATGTCAAGAACTACATAAGGATTTTAGGATGCAAAATTGATACTCCCTTTTTTTTTTTTTTTTTTTTTTTTGTGTGTGTGTGTGGGGGGGGGGATGGTCCAGATGCCTTGGACCATCCCTTGTGTGCGCCACTGGTTAGGCACGAAATCCCTCTCAAGCAACATCAGTATTAATTTTTTTTTAAGTGATGAGGAAAACTTACCACACGAATTTCATATCAGAGAAGTGTTCCTCTTTGTAAGTAAGTACAAGATTAACTGACTTACAAAAAGTATCTTATTCAAGATACTTTGTTGAAGCAGTGGTAGCAGCAGGAACATAAAAAAATATAGGATTTGTGTTTCAAAAATATAGGACAACTTCTCGTATGTCATACGCTGCAAATATTCTGCAGGATTTTAACGTACAACATATTTAAATACATATTGAACATATATATACATCCACACACAATAAATTATAGCAATAAATACATAATAGGATTGAAAAAAAGAAATATTTTCCCCCTACTTTTGTGTGACAATTACTGCAATTTGAAATTTTTTTTTAGAATCACAAATAATAAATTCATATCTTCAGGCATTGCACTGAAGCCCTGTCTTAAATTTGCTGATTGATCAAACTATTTTATGTAAATAGTTATACAAAGCACAATTAATTCTTTCATGTGGGAGGGGATGAAAAGCAGTACATTTTGATTATTAACAAGAATGCAAAGTGCATGATAGATTTGAATTAACTAATAAATTTTAATGGTATAATAATAAGTGCAGAATATTGATTTTGCTTTTAAGATACAGGATTTGCATTTACTCAGATTTTTGAGTAATTTACCCAAATTTTGTTGACTATGATGCAAAAAAATACACGCATAGTGGATTTTGTATATGCAAAAACCCATATTTTTCAAGATAATGGGCCTTTGTGACCCACTTTTCCTAGTTAGCAATTTTAATTTTAATACACATAAATAAAGTTTGTTTATATCAAAATCCTTAAAAAATTTTTTTTAAGAAAAACTTACCTTTTGAATACATTTTTTTGAAATATTTTTACTGAAGTTATGAAAATGAAATACAAGTTTAAACACCCAAATAGTAATAAGAACTGGTTACCAAAAAAGGACAGTGTGTTGCTGATATATTCAGGATTTATTAAAAAAAAAAAATCTTGATTAAATATACATGTAATGAATGTTGTTTCACTTATTTACACACAATTTATAAAGCAGTTATTTCAAGCAGTTTTTAATTTCTTGTTTCCTGCTTCAATAAGCGCCTGTGCTGCAACAATTTCTTTAAATGATTTTCTTTTCAATGCTGTTTCCAAACGTTTATTCCCTTCCTTGATAAGTTGCTGTGCTACACCTACATTTTCTTTTAAATTTTGTAACTTTTCTGTGGGTGTACATTTTGAAGTTGTACTAGTGCTACTTTTATTTTCTATTTTCTTTTATGCTGTTTGGTGAGCTTTAAGTTCCTCTTTGTATTTGGAATATGCATCCTTATAAAATCTTATCATTTCTCTAGTAATGACCATTTCACTAACTTTTCCTTTAATGTTGTCTTTAATAAACCTCAAACCAATAATTGTCGCGAGATTTATGCTTGCACGCTCAGAAGACAGCATTCTCTTATTTACTGAAAAACCCCTTTCCACAGAGGCTTGTCCATGTGAAAGACACAGAGCTCCTTTCACAAGAAGCCTTAAATAAGGATATCTTGCAGAGGCTGTATTTTACCACTATTGCTAATAGAAATGTCCTTTTTGCAGAAATTGCAATAAACGTGAAAATCATCTTTACCACGTGCGCACCACAACTTAATGTCGTTTCCTGATCCATCATCTTTATCTAACCATCTTTTGTTAAATTTTGTGTCTCGAGGCATTTTTAAAGATGGCTTTCATGGAAACTATCCAAAACTATACGTTTAAAATTCTACCATTACGCTAATGGCTGATCACATCGCCCAAACTGTCGCGCAGATGGAGACACACACCACGTTTTCTGGAGCATCCCGAACACGCGGAATTAAATTTACGTTACCGCTACTAAGTTGTGAGCGTGTCACAACCACACGAGTCGACTTTACCGCAAATAATCCGATACGAACACGCAGAAGATCAACGAGGAAGCCAGTTCCAGTACTGAATGATAACAAACAATGCAATCGGTTGAGTCTCAGAACAGCGCATTTACTCCCGCTCAAATTCCCTTCCACTTCATGTGAGGGGAGGGAGGGGCGGAGAATGCAGTAGTCACGTAGCGCCTAGCCTGTTGCTAGGTGCCTAAAAACATCTGCTTTCAGCCACGTGCGCGCTTTTCGCATCTCAAAAATGGTCGCGTCGAATCTGAAACTTCGTTAAAATTACAAAATATAGGACAAATTAAAGATTTTTTAAATATAGGACAAAAATAGGACATTTTTAAGCATTTTTTTTTAAAATATAGGAAAAATAGGAAATATAGGACAACTGCGAGGCCTGTTGAAGTTAATAAAAAATGGATGATATTTACTTTACTAAAACAGCTGACAATTTTTTAGAAACATAGTTATAGATATGTTAAGAATTAATTATAGCTTTTTTTTTGCCACAGAAAGCATTATGAGGGTTGATAGCTTCTTTGCATTTCACTCACATATGACCATATTAAAGCATTTATAAAAAACAACAAAACAACAAAGAAAAAAAAGAAAGGTGACTAAATTGTTTATGTATTTCACAAATACAGCTTGAGCTATTTTACATTGAGATATGAAAGCATAAAATATTTTAAGATAGTAAATTTTTACAAGAATTGTAATTAAAAAATATTTTAAAGTAATAATTTCCCACAAAACCTACAAGTTAATCCAGAGTGAATGTATTTTCTTTCCAGTATCCTTTTGGTAAATTCACTGAAATTAAGTCTAATGAATCATCATGCATAGACATGAAATTGGCAAACTTATGATACAATTTTAAGTTGATCAACTAAACAAATATCAGAAGTAGTTAGAGACAACACTGTTTCAAATGTAATAACTTCACCGTATATGTTAAGTTTACCTTATCTAAAATATGTTCCGAACATCCACTGTTCAACAGAAGCATCTGAATTTGTTTAGTTGATGAGCAAGCAAATGCATAATGAAGAGCAGTTCGATGATGCTTAAAAAAAAAAATGACATGTAATGTAAGAAAGATCATATAAACAAGATTTAAATACATTTTAATTATAATCATTAAATTTTTTAAAGTGGCACATCCTTTTGCAACTATATACATTTTTATTGTAGGTAAAAAATAACAAAATGTAAAAAGTATAAGTACTTGATCAAAGAGATTATCAACAGATTCCTTTAAAGGTTTATCATCCAAGATAATTTGCACTATTTCTGGTCTATTAAACAAAACTGCTCTATGAAGAAGAGGCATGCCATCTCCCTGTTAAAATTATATAAAAAACATAATGCACTAAGCGACATAATATGAAACACTGCAAATATAAAATATGATCAATCAAATTTTTATTATATTGGTACAGAAAAAAATAATTCAAAACATCAATTCTTATTGCAGTAAATGAATGTTTTTTATGGAATAAAAGTAAGCACACACAACTAAAAACAATGCATCACAGAAATGCGACTTCAGCAAATTAAGACTTACAAAAACTCTAGCATACCACAGCATATTGGCTTCACACAACTTGGTATCATACACAGAACACTTCAATGCTGAGAATTTTCGAACATCCCCATTTTCAATAGCCAAAACCATTTCCTTAATTTTTGCCTGAAATATAAAGCTTTTGTTAATATCATTTAATTAACAATGGATAAAAAAGAAAGTCATGAGCACCAGAATCTATACCTAGCTGGCAATAGGTAATTATACATACAAAATTGTTAAAAAAGGATGGAAAATAAAACAGGAAAAAAAATCTATACACAATTGATTATAATTATTTTTTGAAATAAATGCTTTTTATTTGACCTCTTTATTACTCCGTTAGTTTATTATAAAATTTGGACATCATTATGCATGCTACTTTAATTCATAATTTCATGTTCTTCAAACTGTGAAATTTTAGATTTTAAAAGTTGAAACTGAATGTGGTTCTCAAATATAAAATTTAACATATGTAGCTATGTGTACAACACTCAAAGCCAAAATTACATGGCAAAGATACATGGGATATATGCCTTTATAAGTTTGAGGGGGGGGGGGGTTGCATCAAAAATGAATAATGATCCAAGGCAATTTTTTAATAAGAAGTTGACTGCAATCGATATTTCTACAAAAAGTAAGCCTCTAAATAAAAAAAAGCTAAATAAAAAACAGTACACATTTCAAAACCTCAATAATTCATTTATAAAATGAAATCTTTGTGAACTTTTCTTAACTTAATGCCCATAAAGATCTATTGTCATTTCCTATTATTAATTTAATAAAAAGGGTTGAAAAATATTTTTCCAGTTTAAATATATTTTTTAAACCTTGTTAGAAATTTCTTTTTAGTCAATTTCGAGAATTTTCTGAGATTAGGAGTCATTTACTGATAAAAGGACAACTTCAAGGCTTAATTATTTTTCCTATTATTATTATAGCAGTTATCTCGTTTATTTCAGATACCTTTAGAAAATTTAACAAGAAAGATAAATCATATGAAATGCATTAATTCTAAAACACTTTCCAAATCAGCTATTTGTTTTTTATTGCATAACCAAATTTGGAAAAAGATTTCACTAAGGTACTTCAAATCACTTACCATTACAGCAAAATATGTTGCTATATATTTGCCACTTAGTTTATTCTAAGCTTTAACCTTTTAACTGACATGCCCGAGATAATCTTGGGCACAGTAATGGTGCTCCAAAATCATGTCGAGTAACACTCATGTCTGAGTGTTACTCGAGGTAATTTGTAACACGAAAATTTGGTGATACTGCAGCAAATTCACATATCACTAGGTAAAAATCAATTCAGGAGACTATTTTTTTTGGTGTCAAATTCAGCAATGTATTTTTAAAAGTCGCTATGCCTGGACATTATTTGACAAAATTTTTGGCATAATCTCAAAAAGCCAGTATCACAATCAATGTAATTTTGAGAGACACATTAAGAGAATGACAAATATTATTAACATTCTAAATGAAGTGTAAGCTAATTTTATACTCCAGTGAAACCCTGATTAAATGTTACCCAAATGTAACATTTTCCCACCAAAAGCACCATTTTCCATTGGTTCCAAATGTTTTTCTGCGCTTGTAATGTTAAAACATCTCAATAACATCATTATATTTTCCACATTTAACGTTTTTTCCTACTGAAATCTGATAGCTCATACATTGATCGAAATAGCAAAGAGGAAGGAATTATAATTGAAGCAATCCAAGCTGTGAATATGTTGCTTTCAAGCATTCCACGTCAGGAGAAAAACTTACAAAAATTCATATGTATTGCAAATTAAATTTAGAATACAAATAGTCAAATCAAAATGCAAAGTAAAATAACTGATTACTTTAAAAAATAATTTTGGAAACTAACATTTAAATTACTTTACAGGAATAAATAAAAGGTATACTAATAATGGTATTCTAAATTGTGCTTTAATTCAATGTCCGCACTTTGTTTTCCTCCAACTTCAATTTGTGTTTTCCCACAAATAATGTTAATTTATTTTTCAGTCCCTTGAATGTCTTTAAATCAATGTTTTACTTCGTATACTATAGTATGGTGCTTGAAATAGATTAATTAATGTCTCTAAACTGTCACAGATAGTATATTGAAATTCTTTTGAGTGATCTAGTAAAAGAACTATGCAATGTTACAAACACTCTTCTCAATGGAGAGCATTATTTTGTAAATCTTAATAACATATTAATTTTGTTTTTGTTTTTTTAATAGAAGAATGTCTCTAAAATACACTTTTAATAGTGACTGCCAAAGAGAGCAATGCATTAGAATTCCTTTGTGTGCTACTGTAACAGAATTATAAATGGTAAATCAGTGTTTTCAAAAAGGTGCATGGTACAGTATATAGATATAACATGTATAAGTTTTGTAGCAATCAATGCATTTTTATGACAGTTAGAGCAAGGTCAGACACTCACAGACAAACCAAAACCATAAACGCTTTCTAACTTTGTGCGTTAGAAAGAGTTAAAAATGACTCTTCTTATATTTTTTCATAAAGTAAGTTTTCTGTTGCAATACATTACTGATCAGATTAAATGCGCAGGAGATAATTTCTTTCTTTAAACAGCAATAAATGAAAATTGTATATGCATACATATGTGTGTGTGTTACATAAATGGTTCTCAAATTTAATACTCAGTTTACCAGTATTTCAAAATTTTCTATTGGTGTAAATGCTGAGAAATACTTACATAGCTAATATCAAACAAAATTGTTATAAAAAATATTAATAAAATAATCATATATCTGTTTTTATTATTATTATAATTATTAGCAGCACTAGGGTGCTATTTCATTCAGTCCCAGGATTTTGTCGACATGATTTGTAGACAGATTTTGCAGACATTAACTGTCAACGGTGAAGATCTATTCAAATATGTTTGCCAGATAATGCAGAGGTAGTGGGGGGGAGATTAAAATCCTGAAAGTCGCACAAGATTTGCAATTTTTGATAATTGATCGCCAAGTTTGCAGCCAAAAAATAACTTCAAAACCGAACCAAGCTTGGCGATATCTTCCAAATTTGGCTAGAAACTAGGAAAGTATACTTAAAATATGCCAGGCAAAGATTGTAAAATAGTGTTCGTATGCAATTTTAATATAGATTTCAATTCCAAATATGTGTTTTATGGAACTAGAAAGACAAACACGACACACTAATGGATTATGATGCCCATTCCAAACAGTATTTAAAAAGGTGAAGTTAGTTGAAATATGCTTGGCAAAGATTGTAAAACAGTTTCAGTAGGTGATTTTAAGATAGATTTTGATTCCAACGATGAGTTTTATGGAATAAGAAAGAGTTGATTCTTATTTTAACGTTCCCACTCTCACCAACACAAAAAAAAAGCTGAACTTTACAGTCATGGGTCTCTAGGAGTTATGCACAAGTTTCGAAGCTCCCAATAGAACTAGATGAAAACTAAAGTGAACAAATTAGAGATAAATGCACCAGTTAAGGAATTTGTAGAAGCTTAATTATTAAAACTACTTTGACAACCCAAAATAAATAAATAAGTAATGGAATGCTGTACTTACATGTTGTTCCAAATCGCCATTTTAATTCTAAATTAAGTTTGCCACAAAAATACAAAATATCACCGTGGTAACTGCTTATGTTTAATTATCACCACCTTGGGAGGAGTTGAGGAGTTAAAGTAGAAATTAACCCAAGAAAGTCAAACATGGCACACTAATGGACTATGATGCACATTCAAAATCGTATTTAAAACAGTGAAGTACAATTGGAATATGCTTGGTGGAAATTGTAAAACAGTTTTAGTAGGCAATTTTAAGATAGATTTCGATGTCAAAGATGTGTTTTATGGAACAAGGGAGAAAAATACAGAACACTGTTGAATAGTTGAATAATGATGCACTTTCCAATTTAATATGGAATAAGGGAAGAAAATAGGGAAGATGCATGGATTATGACATGCTTTTAATACATAGCACATTAGTATGTATTTAAAATCTGAAAGTGTATCATATTTTCTTTTTTTTTTTTTCATGAGACTCTTTAAAAAAATGTTTTGATGAAATTTAAGTATGGATTTATGGATTTTCAATACTTTAAAATTTTTTAATCCAATTTTCTACTTAAAACATTAATAGTTAAATTAGAAGTGAAAATAAAAATATAATATTTTAAACAGCATTAGAATTAGAAAACTTACTTGCAGCATGCTTCTTTCAGATAAAAACCAATCATTTATTTTTTCATCTTCCTAATGGAACATAAATCAATAATTAATGAACATTCTCCTCAAACTTACAAGCCCTACAAAATTTGATAATGAAATCACAAAAACAATTATTCTAAATTTCAAATGGATAATTTCAAAACAAAATCAGCTTAAATTACTGCATATGCACAGAAACATAGGTAAAGTTTCTAAGATATATATAAGTTTATAAGAGCAAATTAAAGTTAAAATTTCTTAATGAAATTGGTAAAAAAAATTATGCATAAAATATATAAATAAAAAACTTGTTTATGACGTCAATCAGTGGACCAAAATATTTATCAGGCTTTAACAAAATAACATAACAAGTCAGTTTAGCACAAAGGTATAGATTCTAAACTCACTTAAGTCATTATAATTGTAGAAGGGATGCCAAAGATTTTTTTCTGGCATTTATTATTTTCATTTATCCATTTAATTACATTTATTATGTTTGCATCAATATTAGCTTTTTTAATACTTGATACAGTTGATCCCTGAGTACACTGTTGTGCACTAATTAGTGTGCCTGCTTTTATTTATACTGCATTGCAAAGTACAGATTGCTTGTAGAAATTTTGCAGAGGTATCAGGTCACACAAGGCCCAGAAATCCAAACCTAACCACACAGAATAGAACTTTTAAAGATATTTGTAGTTATAATGGCCAATGAGTTTGCTTGGCTACATTAAAATTATGACAAGATTGTAGTTATGGTTTAGGACTGCAAAACATTGTGTGCGATTTCCCATCACCACCTTGGCTATATACATTGGCTTAAATTGGCATATAACATGGGGAAGGAGGGGGCCAGGGAAAAATGCTTCCTATTGTAGAAAATACCATTTTCAAATACATGAAATCTGAATTTTCGGGTGGTGTGGCAGTTGCCATTCTTTTCCTTAGTAAGTTATGCCCATAGCTACATATCTTGGTTAATTAAAAGAATTTTAGTAGTTGCTATAATTTGTGAGTTTCCATTAACTTTCTATTTCTTTCTTCCTACACCTATTTTAATATTTTTGCATATAAAATTATGATAACATGAAGCACACTATTTAAACCTGCAGACAAAAAAGGATGACTGTTTATAACTGAAATTGTAGATACAACACGGATTTATAGTTTTAGTGACCTTATGTTATGCATATAACAGGGGTCAGAGCCACTCGTTCCCTCAAAAAAAGTTGATTTAGTGACTATTTTTGCAAAAAAAGTGACCATTTTTATGAAAAAAAGTGACTACACATGAAATTTTTATTAAGTATACGTTATATGTGAAAAAAGAATGAATATGTGAAGCTTGCTTTGTTAGAAGTATATTTTACAAACAATACTAACAATAAAATGATCAAAAAGTCAGGCCATATAGCTGTTTCGATCAAAAAAATTTCGAGCTTCTTCTCTGTAGATATATTTTCATTCACAGTCTAGGGGAGACTGGACTGTGAAGGACTTATATTTCTACTGAAGATTGAAATTTTTTTGATTGAAATAGCTATATGGCCCTACAAATAACTTTTAAGGTGGTATTTTTGTTTTTTTTTTGTGTGTGTGCAAAGTTTTTAATGTTTTAAATAACAGTTATTTTGAGTGCTTTTGTTAATCAATACAATTTTTTTAGACATTAAAGCTATATTAGGCTATATTAGCTATATTAAGCTTTTTTATTTTGCAATAAAAAAAAATACTACATAGATGGAAGGCTTCGGAGGTAAAGTTGAAATTAAAAGAAATAAAAAAATTTAGTTTGAACTAAAAATTCTTAGTATTTTATTTAGTCTAGTATTTTGCATTCAAAATAATAATAAAAATACAACGCTGAATATAATTTTGGTCTTTGCATTATTCTCTATTCAAATTTCATTTTTCCTTTACAAATTTTTAAATTAGGCTTGATGTCTTCTTTTTGATACTCTTTTCAAGGTTTAAAACTTCATTTTCAAGTTGTATTTCTTCGCACTTTAGGTTCTCAACACCTTCCATCATTCCTTGAGCCAAATGAATTTCCTGAGTGTTACCTTTTGAGGTTGCTGGTTTTAGCCTCTTACTGGCTTCCTCAAATAATTTTTCTCTGACTTCTTTTTTTTTCTTGGTATTTTTTACGAGCTTCTTTTAAATAATGTTTTAAATCATCTAAATCAGCTTTTATCCTTTTTGCTTTAATTTTATTTTCTGCTTCTTCTGCATCTCTCTTCTTTATTACTTTTTTTCTTTCACTTTCTTTTCTTTTCTGCTCTTCACAGTACAGTGTATAGCTGTGATGAGCATTTTGGGCTGAATTCAGCAGCTCTTTTGTAATTGGTACATTAGAAGAGTTGTTATCAAACAATTTTAAACCATCTATAACATTTAATCTTGCATTTAAAGTTCGTTCATTCATGGCAACTCTCTCCCCTGTTAGGATTCTTGATGAAAGACAAAATCCTCTCTCAACATCTGCACTACCATGATATATAGTTAAACACATTTTCATAAACTTTTCAATAGTGGGATACTTTGAGTTACCAGAGTGGTTTTTAATTTTGGAGTGGTTTTCATTATATTCGATGTTTGATTTACACGAATCTATGAAATGAAGTACTTCGAAGAAAGAGGTGGGGAAGTGAGAAAATTCTAAAACCATTAAGCATTTTTGTTTTAATTTTACTGTGATAACTTGTGCATCTTTTTTTTTTGGGGGGGGGGGAGCACAGATTTGGGCACAGAATTTTTGAAAAGTATGCTTTTGCATCAATATGTATCAAGGCATTTCATTTGCCGTGGTTGTTGCACCACTCACTGCTATTATTTTAACACATTGAAAAATAATGTCTTTCTAATGAATCTCAGAATTTTAATTTTAACCATAGCATTAATTAAATACAATATTTAACCATGGATGAGAAAGCACAAGATGGAAAAGGAGTACAAGTGCATGAGCTCAAATTTATGACTTATGGAGGGGAGGCCCACAGGGGGCCAGGCACCGCGACCATGGGTCTATTGTACCAACCCCAAGTCCTGAAAAAATGGAAAGTCCTGAAGGGCCCTATGAAAAGAGCCCAGTAGCAGATGCGAACATCAGCATAGATCCAACAGACATTTTGTGAAGCTTCCAGGGCTCAATGATATGGCGCCCAAGATGCTCAAACCTGTAAGCCGAAAAGTACTCACACTCACAGAGGATGTGCAACGCAGTTTCCTCTTTAAGAAGACAACCCCGACAAGTGGGATCATCGACAATCTTCATTATATTTAGATGCCTTTTAAGGCAACAGTGCCCAGTTAACAGACCAATAGCCCTACGAAGACTGGACCTATTGAGACGCAGAAGTTCCTTGCATCTGTCACCAGGAAAGCCAAGATTAATCTCTTTAGCCTGCCTCTGGCCATCACAATTAAGCCAGTTAGAATACTGAAGCCTCCGAAAGTGGTTAAGAACAGTATCCCTATAACTTTTGCCCGAGATGCATAGAACCGGCTCAGGGCCAACAAAAGAGGAACTAGAGCCCGCCCTGGCAAGAAAATCAGCCATCTCATTGCCGGGAATGGCCAGGAACCCAATACAGAGTAACCTTATTGAGACGAGAGAGCTTGCAAAGCTCCAAGTAACACTCCCAAACCAAGTAGGAGGAGATAGCAGTGCTTTGTAAGGCTAACAGAGCAGCCCTACTGTCAGAGCAAATGAAGATATGCTTCCTGGAGTAACCAGCCTTTAAACAGAAAACACTACACATAAGGATAGCATAAACCTCTGCCTGAAAGACAGAGGCATGAAGAGCTCAAATTTAGCCATCAAAAGATTTCTGCGTGTGCAGGAGTCGATTAAGGAATTTTTTTCAGGGTCCCATTTTTGTTAAAATTGCTTATTTTTGTGAATTTCAATGCTCAATTTTATGAAGTACAACACTTATTTTTGTAAATTTTCCTGCCAATTTATAATAAAAGTCACTTTTTTGTTAAAATAATTGATAAAAAATTAAAATATAGGGTAAAATACGAATGAAGGGCCGTTTTAATCGATTATATTTTTGTGAAGGGGCTGTTTTAATCAATTGTAATTTTGTGAAGGGTCGCAAAACGGAAGCAATTTTCGTCTGCATCGATCCTTGTTGTACCACATAATTTTTACAATTAAATTTTACCCACGAAACAAATTAATTCATTTATAAGTAAATATTTAGTAATTAACTTTAGATAGAGAAAATTCAGTAAGGAAAAATAGGCTATCATTATTCAAAAAGAGCATTTTAAGCAATTTCATAAAATCAAAGGCAGACTTAGTGTAAAACTTAGACTGTGTCCCTGGGTACAGCACACAAGGAGCGCCAAATTGCTTATAAAACTTTTCCCAGTTGTATTTCGGTAAGTAGGAGGGGACGCAAAATTTTTAGTTGTCCCCGGGCACTGAAAAACCTATCGACGCCTTTGCAAGTAATTGCATAATAATGATAAAATTCCAATCAATGGTTAACTTATATAATGAAATGCTGTTAAATACATTCCTGTGTTGTGCTCTTACGTAAACGTGAAAACCAAATTACTTTGGAAAAGACGTTATCCGATCTTCCTTCTTGACCTACTCGCAAGTCAACAAATGCCCCCGGGAACACAAAGGCATCTCAACATCAATTAAATGTTATTTAGGGAGAGCACACATACCATTGTTCATTCAAAGGTGAAAGGTGCGGTCACCCTTTTCAGAGTATACTTAAATCTAAAAGTCTGCGAATTGTCAGGAAGTTTAGCACACTGTTTAACCAGTTCGCTTGATGTTGTTGTGGGATTAAGGCCAATTATCTGCACGAGGGATCTAGGCCTATGGATGGGGTGCCCTCCGTGGGGGTCTTTTAAAGGGGTCTAACCCGTACTTATGCTAATATTCAGAGGAAACCACGGAAAACTCCAAACGGTTAGGTGGGCAGACGCGACCTGGTTTTGAACCAGGCACCTTCCGTCTCCCAGTTCAAAGCGCTATGCCACTGGTCGGGCCCTGTTCGCTTGAAAAGATGCAACGAAGATGACTACTTCTGTGATCAGTGGTGTTTCCCTGGCGAGTATTCGAATGTTCCGCTGGGAACTAGCTTTGTGCAATCATTGGATACTGACAGATTCATCACTGAAAAGAAGCAACGAAAAAAAAAAAATAACTCCTGTTCTATGAACAGTATTGCTTCCAAGAACGGGTCTTTCAGTGCATTTGCCCTTAAAATTATTTTTATGGGGGACCCATATTAGATTGTGAAACATTTTTAATGCTAAAATAAAACAAAAAATCTCATTATTGCAAACACTAAGGCAGGGAAAGAGCCTTCAAAAAGATCTTTAACACTATGCTTTTTTTTTTCCCCGAACTGAAATTGGCAGCTGCAATTATGAGAGTCCACATCACATATTATTCTTAAATAAATAAAATAAAATGTGAGAAAATAACTAAAACATGCAATTCCGCGGAAGATTCTCATCCCTGTTCAATATTTTTAAAATAGTACATATAAAATGTTGGGAGAAAAAAAAAAAAGTAAACTTAGGTCTTTCTTCCACGTACATTCCAGGAGAGGATAGACTTCTTTGAATCTATAAATGTCATAGTGTTTCATTCACGATTGGCCACAGCACAACCAATGAAATAGGGCAATTTGCTTAGACGCCAACCGTTTCCAGCTCTTTGTTTCGTTTCAAGCATACTTTACAGTTCCTTTTTCCTAAACGTTTTCCACATCGGCGAAAATGCGCATCAGAATAATACGCGACTATCGAACTTTTTTCTTGAAAAAGTGACTTTTTACTCAAAATAGTGACAAATTAGTGACTTTTTCATAAAAATATGGACCTTAGTGACTTTGCTGAAAAAAAGTTACTTTTAGTGACCGGCTCCTACCCCTGATATAATTTTACATTTTAACACCCTAGCAAGTTCCTAGAATGAGCAACTTTCAATGGTAGTGATTTTAAGATTTTCTTGCAAGATTAACATTATGAGAAATAAAAAATTTTAGCACTTAACAGAAGAAAAGAAAAGGTTCATCTAATAATAGAAAGAATGATGGATGAAAACAAACCATGTAGTGAATAGGTTCAAAGATCCAGCCAAGAAGTGCAAGTTTCATTCTTCTACAGGTATTCTGTGAAGGATTTAGCACCCAATCACGCACACTCTGTTTCATATATAAAAATATTAATCTTTCTAAATAAGCATTAAAATTTAATGGATTATGCTGAAAAGATTAAAAAAAAAGTTAATATTGATTAATGGAAAAAATAAAGTAGTAAATGTGCTTTATTTACCTGATCAATTATATCAATGTAAGATTGATTATTCTGATATATGGCTACATCAAGGATACTTTCATTGAACTATAAAAAAAGTGGTTAACAAACATGAAATTGTTTAATCAAATTTGGAAAAAAAGTAGTTATTTTAGTGATAAAATATGGCATACACACACATTTATTTCTACTACCCTACAACTAAATGATTTAATGAGAAATATTATTATAAAAATATGCTTCATTATTAATACACTTTGACTAGAGCCAAGATGAAATGAGAAAATTTCATCTAAATGACAACAATTTAAACATAGCTGGTATGGTTATAGAGCTAATAGAAAAATAGTGAGTAATGCTTTGCCTGGTCAGAAAATATTAACTTTGGTCCAACACCTTTTTAGATAGACATGAACACTTGACAAGTATCTCCTCTAGGATGTAAGGAAATTTAAAAAATCAGATTTTATAAGTATTTAAATCTGACTTTTTTATTTAAATTAGATTTTTAAAAATAAAGTCCGACTAATTTGATCAGATATTTTAAATAAGGCTAACTACTTTATATAAAGAGTATAGACAAATTGTTAATATCTAGCTGTTGATAATATAAATCTGTAAATATTGTTTTGATATGTAAATAAAATAACTTTGTCCTGATTTTGGAAGCATAGCAAAACTGACTAATTATACAATAAAAGATCGCTATAACAGTATTCGATACAATAACAAATCCCTCTATAATGATGAAATTTTGCAGTCCTGTTGAATTTCCATACACTATAATCTCTCTTTGATATAACGAAACATCCCTCTAGAATGAGAATTTTATTTGGTCCCTTAAATATCGTTGTATCAAGTATACTTTACAAATTTAAAAGCAAAGCTTTTAATTCAGCTCTTTCAGAAATAAAACTTAACAAATAGGTTATTCACATGCAATAACAATAGCTGCATTATATACAACCTCTTGCAGCTTGTGGACCTCAGAAATTTAAATGGACAGTATCAAGGGCCAATCAAGTGGTGTGTTCTTTTAAGTAATATAGACTTTAAAACAATATATTAAAGACTAATTGATGGATATAATGACATAATTCCAAGTACATATTTATATTTTCAAAAACTTAATTTGCAAAGAAAACTATAATAGCACACATAAGAAAAACAATTGGGTGATTCAACTGTATTGTGAGCATTTATTCATGTCAGCAACAAGTTTGATTAATAATAACTAAACAAACAATTGAATTAGATGAATAGTTCTTTTTTTTTTTTTTTGTAAATAGTATGTTACATTGTTTACAAAAAAAGAAAAACTGTTCTCTTAACTCAATTTTTTCTGTAGTTATCGCCAGCTGACATTATTGCAAACATGACATAAATGCTCACACTACTGTGGTATCACCCAACTTTCAAATAAAAGTTCTTGAAAATATGATGGCACAGATCGATAAAAGTCAATTAAACTGAAAATGAACATTTTCTGGTGCAATGTTTATGACAACTGAAAACACGCAAATCTGAAATAATTAAATTTTCATAATTAATTCATTTTCTTAAAAATTGAATTAATGGGTTCTGCTAAGTGTTTTTTAACATGCAACTGGGTTGGCGAGTGAATGGAGCAAGTGTTTTCAGCTAATAATGGTCTGTAGGCCAGAGAATGTGCATCCCTGATTTAAATCAAGGATTTTTCTAAATCAACTGATTTAAATCATTGACACCCTGGTGGGGGGGGGGGATATGTGCCTGGAAAATTTTTCGGGGAGGGGGGGGGATATGAAGTTATATGTGTATAAATAGACGGAATTTCATCACTAATCCAAAAATTTTGGGGGGGGGGGGATATTCCGATATCCCCCGCCCTGGCTACGCTCCTGCTTCACAGTGCTATTATTAGTTAGGTACAGAATGCTCGGTAAAATAGTTGTATGTATTCATAGTGCAATAGAAGTCTACAGTAAATGAAAAAAAAATTAGCATATTGAAATAAACTTAACGATAATTTTATTTGAACAATCCAATAAGGTTTTTAAATAAAAATGTACAAATATACTTTTGTATTCTCATCACTTAGTTTTACTAAATTATAATGCAGAATCAGAAGACAAATGACAATACAAACCTGATTGCGGTCACATAAGAGCAACGGTCCACCTCTTTCAATTAATAATTTAAATATTTCAGGACTGACTTTATTTTTCATAGCTACTTCTAACACTGTCATACCCTGCACACAATTGAAAATTTTAATAAAATGTTGAGGAAATAACTTATAAATAAGTTTGAAAAAATAAAGCGTTACATAAATTATATGTGCTAGATATGCATTAAAATCTAAAATAGCTACCCTATTTGTATGGTTAGACAGACCATATAATTTGCATTATTGTAAACCACATCGATCATATCCATAATGGGTAGATTTTAACAATATCAACAGTTACAACCACAATATTATTTGGAGGATTCACTATATATATGGAGACATATTTCTTGAAACTGAGTAAAATTATGAGGTGGAGGGGGGAGAGAAGGGTGTCATCTATAAGTATATGCAATAAATGGTATTCACGTATCATACAATATGCTAAAATAAATAATTTAATACAAATATAAGGGTAAGCATACAAAATTACTGTAGTTCAGTCAACTGTTTAATTAATTTTAACATTAGATTTTTGAATGTATGTTAGCACCATGCAATGTTCTTTGCCTTTGATTTGAATAACATTTTACTTTATTATCTAAATAAATAAATCTTAAATACACATTAACATTTATGCAACAGATTCTTCCCATAACAAAGCAAATATCAAGTATTATACATATTTTAGAAAGTGATTCCATCAACCTTTCAAGTATATTAGGCAGGTTGGAGTGTTTAGACTGATTAATTTTTTTATTTTTTACCAACTATGCGAAAATTCCAGAACTGGATATTGAACCCAGGACTGTCGCTTAACGTAAGAAAATTATACATGTTCTTTCTAAAGCATGTATAATTTCCACGACATAACGTAGTTGTCACGAATTAATTGTTTCATCTGTTCCATCTGTGGTTTGCAAAAGAAGATAATAAATGCCAACAGTTCTAATGTGAGAAATTTCATCTGGGAATCGTCCCAGAGTAGCTCAGTGGTAGAGCACCCGCACGTTAAGTGGCAGTCCTGGGTTCAATCCCCAGCTCTGGAATTTTTTGCATAGTTGGTAAAAAATAATCAGCCTAAGCACTCCAACTTACCTAATATCAAGTATTTGTGTTTATATATATAATCAAATGTGAAAAACTCCAAATAAATCCTAGTCAATAAAGAAATACATAGCTAAATTTAAGTAAGACAAAACATTAAAAAAATAATAATTGAAAAACATATTGTGACAGACGTTGACGGAGTGAGACTGGCGCAAAAATTAATTACAGGTATCTGTAAGTCTTCTCTTACAAATATCCACATGTGGCTGGATATTTGTAATTATTGTAACTAACCTGCTGAGGACCAGTGCATGGAGAATGAAGATAAGTCACAGGACTGAACGGAACAATTTATTAAATTTTTTAGTACTAATAGTAATAAAAAATTCATAAAGATGGTTCCATTTTCAAATTATGTATACACCATACTGGGCTCACCACGCTACTCAGAACTAGCATGGAAGGCACGCTGGGCTGATACGAGCAGAATTGTTACGTCGTGCATACAGGACGCTGATCATGAACAGGTTAACTTATGCATGCATTAGTTGATATTTGTAATTAGAGCTTTAAAATAATTAAAAATATTCTTTATATAGCACAGGGGATATATCTCTATATCAGATATTGTCAAATTATTCTTTTCAATTTTAGTAATAAAAAAATAACTAATTTCTGCACAATCAGTCATTTACATACAATTGATTGTATAAATGACTGCTTAGCAGTGATAACTACATAAAAACCAACAAATTATTGATTCAAGTGCTGCACCAACATGCTATAGAGAGAGAGAGCAGCAGTTACAGCATTCATACATGTAGCAAATTGTTAAAACACAAAAATATAATCAAATTATAATTGAGATGTGAAAAATAAGATATCAAGAACCAATAGTAAAAAAATGACTGACTATCTTGTAATTAAAATTTGTGGAAAGGTAATTAACTGTAAAATTATTATCAAAGTAAACAAATATTTGAAGTCGCACTGTTGTAGGGACCACGTGTGTCTAATACAGTGGAGCAGAGATGAGTTACCCCCCTCCCTCCCCTGGCAACAGTATAGTGAAATTTTTTTATAACAACTGAACTTTTTTGTATCATTTAAGTACTAACGTGTTTGAAAGCCTGAGATGACACCTCTCACTCCTCTGGAAATGCTGATATGAGCAACAGTGGCAAATAACAGATGATTTTTATATAGCGAGACTCCGCAGTATATGAAATAAAATAATGATTTGAACTGTGCATGCAAACACATAGATAAATTCATTTTATGAACATAACACACCATTTACTTTTTCCTTATTATTCACATATTATTCACCCCTCTTACTTTAAGCAACAAAAAGAACCAAGTATTTTAGAAACTGTACAAGAAAAATGAAAGTACATAGAACATAACTATATTCTAAGTTCAAACTTAAAAAATAAATAAATAAAAGTAATTTTCAAGAGTTTTTAAGCACATAAACAAATTTAAGTGATTTTAGAAACATTTTAACAGAGTAAAATTCAATAGTTTTAAAAGGAAATGAAATACATGAATCCCGATTTTGTGTTACAGTGCAAGTATTTAGTTACATATATATACACAAATGAGCTGAAATTGTGATTATTCACCTTATACAAAATTTTATATAACATTTCTTCTATTTGAGTTCCATTTTCAGGCAAGAGGGTTTTTAACACATCAACAGTCATATCAGATGACAAAGCAGAAAACAGAACAGGCATATCATTCTGCGGGGGAGAAAAATAAATAAAAATCAAATTGCAACATCGAGTTTGCACATATTACACACACATACATACACACATCTCGCAGAAATAGCACAAATGAATTCAGAAGACCACAAAACCTGTAAATAGATTAAAATCTCAAAGTCACATTTTTTCATGATTACAATACTTTTCTTACATGGAAAGTTAAAAAAAAAAACCTTTGTTGACTTAAACAAGCATTGTACATAATAATATAAATATAATAGCATAGGAATGAATGTTCAGGTGTTTTGATACATTGTGTTTTAAAAATTTACTGCTTCTGAGAATTGGGTAATGCAAATAACTTTCATACAGGGAGTTCCTTAATTCATGGATCAAACTTTAAGGGTAGGTAAAATACATGTATGGAAGCATTTTTTATCTAAAAAATGTGGGGTCAGAAGTAATATGCTGTGCAGTTTCAGTAGGTGTGCTTCCAGTCTATTTCCCCGATAATGTGCATTATTCATGACCCCTCTGGCCTTCAATGAACTGGACGTGGTGAACCAATCACTTGCACAGCATTTTCAAAAGATCTATCAAATAATGCTTTTTAATTATGGGAGGGACATCTCAAGGCATGCATCTGAGTCCAGTTGACTCTCATAAGAACATCATGGTCAGAATTTTCAATTGCTGCAGCAACTATTTATGAAATACTACACAGATACTTTTAAAACATTTATATTTCATGAGTGTTTGAGTTAAAACAATAAGGAAATATTTCATACCTTATTTAATAAACACAACATAAGTTTGAAATCAACTTAACAAAACATTAAATTCAGAAAACATAAAAACCAGAACATACCCCTAAAGAATCTCGCATTACTGTATATATTTGGCAGCCATGTTTTATGAATAACTCAATTGTAGATACATCTTTTGACTGAATAAGATAATACAAAATAGGAGCACCATGATCACTCTAAAATATATGTAAAATAATGCAAGTAAATATAAGAAAGTAGCACTTTCTGCATAAATATGTCTCTGCATATCACGAAGAACAAAATGATAAAAATAATTAAAATAAGCCTGAAATATGAGGGTTGCCCAGAAAGTAGTACCTGTTTGTTTAAAAAAAATAACTACTAAAGATTATGCCATAAACATTTTATTTTACACATTACAGCATATATTAATCTGTTTTTCTATATAATCACCCTATACATTTACCCACTTATACTGTGTAGGGGATCAAACCAGGAATTATTTTGAGGGTTCCTTTTTGTAAAAATTGTGTATTTTTGTGAATGTCAATATCCATTTTTGTGAATTTCAGCATCTATTTTTTTTTTTAAAACTCTCATACCAATTTTTGGAAACCTTTTTTTATTAAAATAATTTACAAAGGAAACTAAAATATAGGGTAAAATGCTAATGAAAAGTTGTTTTAATTGATTGTATTTTTGCGAAGGGGCCATTTTAATTGAAAGTAATTCTGGAAAGGGGTGCAAAACTGATTCAATTTTTGTCTGCATCGATCTCTGCCATAAAACAAGATTTTGTAGACTTTCATTCAGCAGTCCATTCAGAAAGTTAAGTATTGTTTCCTCAAAACTGATCACAATGTAAAACACTAAATAAATTGCACTGGGATGGTCAAAATTGCAGGAGAGGCTTATTTCCAAAACAATGTGATCTCCTTGCATGATGATGCTTATTTACATATCACAGGGAAATCAAATCAAAATCTTCTTTCAAGTGGGAAGTTTTTGAACATCAATCCTACAACATGGATCTGGCTTCCAGAGATTACTATCTCTTTACAGAAAAAAAGGAATTTTTAAGAGGAAAAATTTAGTGACAAAGAACTTAAGGAAAAGTGCTTATATTTATGGACTGGTGGCAGAAATGTACGAAGTCATGCAAAATCTACTTTTACAATATGATAAATAGGTAAATGTATGGGGTGACAATATGGAAAAACATCTTAATGTACACACATGTAAAAATAAAAAGTTCATGAAATCTTAAGCAGTTATTTTTTTACAAGTGGATACAACTGGTGGAACAAGTGGATACAACTTTGTGAAAGTGGATACAACTTTCTGAACTCCCTCATAAATTAGACATGTATTATTTTGATTTTATAAAAACAGTTTCTCTTATTGTATGTTGAAAAAACTGATTTTATCAGTTAATTAAAAAAAGATTTTTAGCTGATAAACTTTTATCAGTGACAAATAATTATAATACATGTGGTTACATCTTGAAATATTATCTTATGCTGTAAATAATTTTTCACATGATTAAAAACATTTACAAATTTTAATATTTTGTGACAAATGGCAATTTAGGTGGATGAATTAAAAATTTAACGGTGCAAAAGAAGTATATAAGTTATTTTTAAGGCATGCACTGGAAAAATAATATAAGAGCAAAGCACACACTCACCATTTTTCTCAAATTAAGACGAATTTTTTTCTTGCATGTTTCTAATTTTTTTTTCACAGCTTCTGTATTCTTTGCAAAAATATGATAAACTAAGTCCTGCAATGCATTATATGTACATTTAATTGCAAAATTCTATTTACAAGAAATAAATTTTTGCACTATATTTCACACAGACAATGTTATGGATTTTTAGAACTAATTTTTCTCCTCCTTTATCTTTTTCCTCATATATTAAAATTTTAGGATACTACAATAAAACATAAAAATTGTTATAATAAAAATAATGCATAAATATTATATCAGTGATCTCTCCAGAAATTTTCATCAGCAGGTGGCATTATGAAGCAGCTTTGTGTAATTCTATCGAATTAGGGCATTTGAAATAATATTCTGATTTTTCTACTGGATAGTCAGTAAAACTTGTTGGGTGATGCACCTGGCTAGAAAGGCCGGAGAGAACCCTCAAAACAATAATTTGATAGCTTCTTCAATGCAGCCTGAATTCTTCAGACAAAATTTGGAATTTCCATGTACTCTCTTGCATTTTCTTTCACTTACTGCATAACTTTAGCAGGGATGTTAACTCCAACATTCGATTTGGAAGCACCCCGGGAGCAGAAAAAATTTGATTTGGGAGCACCTCGGGAGCAGAAAAATTCCATTTGGGAGCAGAAAAATTCTATTTGGAAGCACAAAAAATTTAGCTTCCGCGAGGAACTAAGATTTGGGATAAGAATTAACATGATTTTGGAGCATAAAATTGAAGATTTCTGTGTTGACTCTAGAAGAAAGGGCCACCTGGGGGGAAATTTCAAAAAGGACACCCTGTTCTCAAAAAGGGCACTTTGGGGTTCCAGGAGAATGTACAGGTAGATAACATATCTAGAAACTGGTTTGAAACTATCTGATCCCCAAAAATTTAACATGTAGAGTTATAATATGTGTTCTGACTTACGATGTATAGTTAGATTTTTTCCAGTTTGTCTTTAGTTTCCCACCCCCTTCTTTTGGAGAAAATATCCTGTAGAAGTAAGTGTAAGCGAAATAGGAAAAATGATTTGTTGATAATATTTTGCTCTAAACATGACATAAATATGTGAATTAAATCTGTACACAACTAGAAGTTTTTGATTTAAAAAAAAAAAAGTTTTAATCTAAGTAATTTTGAATATTCTGATTAATTTTTTTTCTCTCAAAATTATGTGATGTAGATGTTTATTATTTATAAGAATAGTACATTTATTGAAGAAGGTTTTAGAAATTTTTAGCCAGACATGATTTGTTAGGCAGTAGGGGAAGGCAGAGGGACTGTTAATTTTTGTTTCTCAATTTTATGACACTATCACGACTGGACCACAATTACTGGATCACATTCATATATGATATTTCACCTATATTGGTACAAACTTTTAAACAGAAAAGGACTGTCAGTGTAAGTTGATTAGGATAGATGTGTTTAGCATGTAATAAAAATAATAAAATTTTGGCGGCATCACCAAAAGATGGTGGCCGCCGGGCGCTAAAAATAATATGGTGAAAAACTACAGGACCGAAATGGGGGCAGAATGCTGAAACTTAGAATGAATGGGGTGGCAAACTGAAGGACTGCACTGGGCGCCAATAATCCTAGCGCTACACTGCTAAAGCAAAAGATCATTATTATGCTCCTTTTTTGGCAAAAGTATAATGTCTTTCAATTGCTTTATTCGCAAAACGTCGCAAATCGCACGTTTTTTTAGATCGATTTGAGTGGATAAATCCACTGAACATAGTAGACGCCGGAAGTGTTGAAGTGCGGCCGCGCGACTGTCGGTCTGGAGTTTTTGTCGGTTTCATCAAATGTAACGTCAATACACGTTAGAACTCTTTAAAAAGTCATCCAACTAAGGCACCCCCCCCTAGGGATATCCCTTGTCTAGGCTTGCCATAACAAACAAGCAAATCCCGCAAAATTTTTTAATCGCAAAACGTCGTTTAGCTATGGCATACTTTCTGTATCACCTTTAATTATGTATGGTTAGTAAATAGCTGTTATACATTAAGAATAATATGTACTAAGAAAGCCGATTAAAAAGAGGAAATCGTTTAGGGGGAAATTAAAAAAAAAAAAAACTTGCTAGTGCGCAAAACTATTAAAAACATAAAGAGCAATAACTAACTATATACCGCTGGCGACGAATTCTGGAATAATGATTGTTTGATAATTCGCAACTACTTATTTATCAAACGTAGCTACCGATATTTGAGGATTGACAGATGGAATAGCAAATTTTTAGATAACTTAAGAAAATTTTGATTTTCCCAACCGTATTTTCTACCCCCAACTCCTAAGTGAAATGCCCAGGTAGTTCTGCCTGGCCGATCGGGCTTCTCATTGAGTCAGCAAAAACAAAACATACTAGAGAGGCCCCTTTTCGGGTTACTCGGCTCGCGCAAATGCAAAGACAATGAAAAAGGCAGTAACAGTATTTCGATCTGAAAGAATAGAATATTTGAAAAAGGCATTTGTGGGAAAGATCCGATTTCATAGACGGTTTTCGTGAAAGGGTCGCTTTCAATCGAATCTATTTTTATGATGGAGTTATTGTACTCATATTTCTGTGAAGGAGCCGTTTTAATTAACGTATTTTCGTGATGGGTCGCAAATGGTATGTAAGAAATAAAAAGTGGTGATTGTTGACTAAGAATAATAAAAATTTAAAAGCAGGAGTGCGCATAAAGAAGAGAAATAGGGCCGCCGGGCGCTAAAAAGACGATAAAAGGGCCGCCGGGCGCTGCGCCCTGCAAAATCAATCTAGAGTCAACACTTACAATAAATGCAGATAAGAAAAGCAAAGTTTGCAAGTGTGGCAAAAAATTAACAGAGTCAAAATGACGTATTCGGCGCAGCTCGGCGCAAAAATCGGCTAAAAGCGCAGTTCGGCGCAAGATTTGCATTTTGGCGCAGCTGGGCACAATCGGCGCAGAATTAACATCCCTGCTTTAGGAAAATTCTATCAAAATTATTACATTGGATTAGGCCAATAAAACAATCTCCATCAATTGATAAATCAACCAGATGAAGTCTCCATTAAGGAACTTCATCGCCTTATAAAATTGGCTTAAGAATTCTGAATTATCCTCATATATTTTAGTACATTATTATTACTTTAATAAAAAATCAAATAATGTTACAGTTGTCATGGGTGAAAAGAATGTTAATCACAACAAAATATTAAGTCGCAATACACAAAAAAAGTATGTTAAAAAAAGTGACAAAACTAAAATTAAAACCTTGTTTTAGGGGTTATTCTCAATTTTGAAGAATTTCAAACAATTAAGAAATATTTAATTTGTAATAAAATTCCTTGGATCAGAAATTATTGATTAAGACTACCAACTAATGCAATTTAAATATCACAATTGTGATTTAAAGCTGACAAGCTAAGACTTAAGCTCTTGGATTTTTTTACTTAAGTGTGAGTTCTGATTGTGAATACAGTCAGAATCACTTGTTTTATCAGTTAAATTTCAGAAGACAAATTATTCTAGGATCAGAAACTGTTAAAAAAAATACAAGGATTTTCAAAAACTTTAAGAAAATTAAGATTTGATAAACAAAATAAACTTCAGGTACTTTCTAAAGAAGAGAAGGAAATTCTACAAAAATAAAAACAAAAATACAACAGAGCTCAACAATATTATAAAAATTTATATTATTTGAAATTTAAATTATTTCATACATACATCTTAATTTATTACACTTACCATTGATTCACAAACACCAAATATCAAATTTATAATTTCTTCATTGCCAGTTTGTAAAGTAAGAGCTTTAAGTGTAACATCATTCTAATCAAAGAAAAACATAAATAAACCGAGTCAAAACTATAAAAAACACTATAATTTTTATTACCAATCATAATCATTGTGTTAAACTTCAAAGACTTAACTACATGTATGATCAGTTTAGATGCTTTTATAAGATGGAAAAACTATTAGTAGTAATTTTGATCAGCACATTAAAATAGTAATAAAAGTATGTAAAAATAAAACAAATTTCCAAATCATGATTATATAATTAAAAACATACAAACAGAGAACATTTAAGTGGTATTAAATAGGTTTTTACCTTCTGTAAATTTGTCCTACACCAGCAATTAATTAACTGTCTCACTTGATAAATATTTTCACATTCAACAGCTTTCCAAAGACCAGGCTAAAATATATTACCAAACTATACAGATATCAATCTCAATAAAAACTATATGGTCAGCATTAAACAGTACATTCTCAGGGTATTTTTTTAAATGGAAATATCAAAGAGTTTGTGAGGGTAATTTCTGAAATAATTCAACCAATTTCTTATTAGCAGTATACAAAATGAGTTAAGATTTTTATTTGAGTTATAATGAATGCTATTTGATATTCCAATGTTTATTAATGCATTTATAGTTTACACCACTAAATCATTTTTATTTGGACTCAATATGAATAGCTAACAAGTGAATCTGCAAACACTATTTTTAAAAATTTTAATAGGTAACAACATAAGAACTTTAATTAACTGTAAGATTTTTGCAAGCAAACATGTAAACAAAGATTTTTTAGAAATTTACTTGAAAAATCCTTAAAATGTTATAAACACTTTGTAATATTAATATATTTTCATAAGAAAGTATGTACAGCCCAAAATACTTGGTGGGAGAAGGAACCTAAAAGTACTTTGATGCCATTTTTTAAAACTGCATTTCATCACTAATTCAGAAATACTCTCAAGTCTCTCCAAAAGTTTTGGGGTCACAAATTCAAAAAAAGATTAAATCTACAGCAAACATGCACAAAATGACTACAAAAATATTTATAACATAATGCAATGATAAATATAATGCAATATGCTTACATAATATTTTTGGAAAGTGACAATAAGATCTTTTGAATGGCTTTGCCTTGAGACATAATCATATACTGAAATTCCATGCTGAAAAGATAAAAATATCATGTCTTATTTATATGAAATGGGAAAAAAATGGTGGTATGTTATTGGTTAGGTAAATGAATACAAATAAATATTATGAGTGGGCAAGTGTAACAAATGACACAAAAAGTTATTTACTCAATGACCAAAGACAGTGCTGTGTACATATAGCAAATGCGCACTTTAAATCTGTGTAAATGTCCTCTAACTGAGTAGACCAGTAGGTGGAAGCGAATATAAAATATATAACATGATAATGTACAGATATGTTTAATTTCATTAATTTTTTTGCTCCCCAAATCAATTTTTCTTACAATTACCTGTAGAACAAGAATATTTTTCTCAGTTTCAAGCAAGATCACTATCAAAGGTGTTTTCAATTATATTTAAGACAGAAAAAAAAAATAAAGGCTTTATTATTGACTTGAATATCAAATTGTAGGTATCACCAGGGAGAAAAACAAATCACAAAAAGAATCATATATAGTGAAACCTCTCTGAGCGGCTACCTCTGTATAGCGGTAACCACTCAAAACAGCCAATTTTTCATGGCACGGATTTTTTGGCTCATAGACTTAATGTTAAAATAACCTCTATCAGCAGCCACCCAACCCCCTCTAAACGGCCACCGAGTGGGATCGCCCACACATCCCATTTTAAGGGAAATTCTGCTCACTCCATGCTGTAATTTTGTGCTTAAAAACTCAAGATCAGGTTTATGGTTGAATATAAATCCCAGGAATAACAGGAATTGAATCTATTATCTCTTTTGTATTCTCCCCACACCCTTAAGATAGGGAATCTCTTGGACAATCAGGCGTTGAAGTTGTCCTACAAATGATTTTTTTACAAGTGAATTTTTGTCCCTTTCAGGTGCTAGTTCTGTCCCTGACAAGGAATTTCCTTGTGTTTGTAAAGGCGAGAAATCCAAACTTTCAACACAAATGACTTTAGGGAAAATCAATGAAATTATCGAAAATTCCGAAGCAGTTACAAACTAATTGGTTAGAGAACTGCTTTTTAAAGTAAAAAACGAATTAGAAAAAATGGTTATTTCAGAGAAAAGTAAAAGCTTAAAACAGACACAAATTGTATCCTTTTCTCAAAAAAATATAAGAAAGCATTAAATAACATACTATTTTCTCTTTAGATAAGTTTTAAATTTCATGCTAAATAAGGAATATGTGTCAGACTTGGTTATATTACACATTATAGCAAATTATCTTATGATAGTAAATAAAACCCTTCAGAGCAGCCAAATATTCTCAGTATGGTTGGGTGGCCGCTCAGAGAGGTTTCACTGTATTTGTTACATTTGAACTCTTACACTCTTTTATAATTTAACTCTTAAAAAATTGCTTAAGTATTTTTTTTTTTTTTCAATTTTTAAAGATGTTTTAGATTTATTCAGGTGTTGCATGATTAATTGGCAGAAAGCCAAAAACAGAACATGATAAATAGTTATGAGAGCAGAAACAGAAAACTCTTATAATTTTAGAAGGTCTGATCTAATAAAAATTAGAATGATGCAGTAACTACAAATGATATTTTAGGTAAATATCTTTGTACCTGGATTTGAAAAAAAAATATTTTAGCATTATATAAAAGAATTTCAAGAATTTTTATTTTTTTTATCACCAGAAAGTATCTATCTCTTGACATATATTGTGTGATATAAACAAAAATTAGAATAATTATATTAGTGAAATATAAATTAACTTACTTCTGTATTAGCCCACATATCAGCACCACATTGTAATAAAACATCACAGAGATGGAAATTCTCATCAACAGCAGCATAAAAAAGACAGGTGTTTTTATTCTAAAATTAGAAAAGAGAAAAACGGGATTGAAAAAAATAAATAAATAAAATAGTCAAGTTTACCATTAATTCAAAAACATTTTTAGAAACAAATAAAAAACAGACAGACAAGGTGTACTGAAGAACCAAAACTATAACCACTTTTTAACAGTGTCAGAAAATGTTAAGAATGAATGGCACATACTTCATCTGTTTTATCTATATCTGCTCCAGCATCTAAAAGTGTATAAATTATGCTATAATCTTCTCTGTTTGGAATGAATGAATCAAAAGCATTTTCAGAAAATTCACATTTTTGACAAATTCTTTTCACATAAAGCAATAAGCACTGACTGACCTGAAATCAAAATAGAATGAATATGCTAAAAGAAAAACAACTTATCAAACAAGAAAATATAGCAATTATCTTTTTATTAGAAAATTGCCATAATTGCTATAACAATTAATTTATTAAAATTCATATTAAAACTTTCCAGTATTTTAACACTAGAATTGTGGCATTTGAGGTATGCCTAAAACCATGGTCTGTGTCAAATTGACCAGTCTTGTAAAATTCACATTGCAATGCAAAAATACTGTATTATAAGGGTAATGACATTTATTTCACCTTAGCATTCATATTAAGGTTAATATTAAATCAAGGGTGCAAATAGGATTCAAATATTTAGAGGCACATACAAAAATTTGGTGGCACCAAACTTTTCTCATCTTTCAAAATTGCACAAAAAATGTAATTTTTAGTCCCACAAAATTATTTTTTGGTCGCACAGTACAAATGCAACTCCTTATCTGCATACCTGTATTACATTAAACGTAAAAAATATTATTAGAACTGGGTCGCTTGAGGAAGGTAGTATACCTAAAACCTAGGGATGGGCCGAATTGACCTTCCTTGAAAATTTCACATTGCAATGAAAATGACACAATTATATGCTATTATGCCATTTATTATGTCATTACCATTATTTTTATTAGTGATAATTAAGTCTATATAATTTGAGCAGCAGATTCCAGACTCGTGGAAAGTTTTGCATAAAAATGGCCCATTCTGCAGTTTTAGGTATACATGTCAAAAACAAAAAACTGATAAAATTTAAGTACTAATTTTATTATTATTTTTTTCTCAAATATTTAATAAGTTAGGAAAAGTCACAAAATTGTTTTACATTCAGTTCATAACTTTTGAAAAAAAAAAAAAAAAACAAGTTTGGCACAGTTCTAGTGTTAACAGAAAGAGATGATATTTCATACAATTTAAGGTTTCAAGTGCTTGCCAACTTGATCCCATGAACTGTTGAAATAGGCTGGAATTGAAAATTATAAGAATGTTCATATCTTATGGTTTTAATTTTCAGCATTAAGCACATACGACATCATAGGGTTCCTGAATATTTTTAAAAGGGAAAAAAGTTCCCCTTCCTCCGAATTAATTGTAAGAAAAGTGAAAAAATTAATTACATGGTCAAGGGTCAAAAATCAAATCCACCGACCCAAAATCCTCCAACGTCTGAAATCCGAACATCTTCTCTGATGTAAATAATGAAATTCACAGTCATTCACCGATGATGAAATTGTTGAAAGTGTTTTAAATCCAAATAAATGTGATTCAGATGATGATGATGAAAACTTAGATAATCCAAAAGAAATCATAAAAATAATAATTCCTTTGATGAATGAATGTTTAAAGTTTGGAAAATACCTTAAATTTTTAAAACAGCAAAGTTGTGTGACAGAATAAAAATTAATGATAATATTCAATTTGGAAAAAAAAAAAAGAAGAAGAAAAGAAAAAACAGAAACTGAAAGCAGAAAAAAAGAATAATAACGTTTTGGAACAAACTACCATAGAACATATATTTCCAAAATTCAAAAATAAATAAATTTTGAAACCATGTGCTTTATTAGAGTCTTCATGTTATTCTTTTTTCTCCTATGCTTTTGTATTTAATGTGAAAATATAAGTGAAATTCTTCTTATTATGTGCTTTTATTTCATTGCAGTGGTATTCTGCTTTTGTAAAATAAAAAATGTAATAATTTATCTTTTATGCCCCAAAATCTACAAAATCCTGAAATCTGCACAAGCCATAATCCCAAGTTATACAGATTTCTGACTCTCTAATGTATTTGCTGATGTTATAACAAACATATTTTTATCTTTGTTAAGAGATATTAACTAAAGTGATGTAAAATCATTTTACTTAATGAAATTGCGGCTGTGGTAATTTGATGGGCAAGGTGACAAACTCAGGGTTGAATGTCTCTGGTTTGCATGTTAGCTGACCAGACAGCTCTATACATGAGGCGAATGTGCACATTAAATCTGTGATGCTATATGCCTTATCACAGAGTAGGTCAAAATGTAGGGAAAAAAAGTATGGGAATGATATAAATTGTGGGATCTCTTAAGGAGGGTCATAGCTGTAAATCCTAAAAGGTCAGCTCCTGTGAGTAACAACAACTACCTAATCAAACTAAACAACCAACCAATAAATCTGCACATGAACCTTTTTGATGTAACTTATTAGCAAAAATTTTACCCAAAACTTTCACTTTATTGAATCACAAAAGAAAGTGCAACAGTATACTTAAAATCAAAAGAAGGTAATTAGTAGTCTACGTGTATGCTTTTAACTTCAATTCTACAAAATAGATTCATAGCCCAAACATCTTGAACATAGCCCAAACATCCAAAAGTGAATATACAACTAGGGGGGGGGGGAGGGGAATGCCCACTTGCTCTTTATTTGGCCACCATTTGTCGTACAGCAGAGTTACATATACCAATCATTTACAATTAATGCACGCTTTAATTTGTTATACATAAAATTTGCATAATGGGCTATCTACATATTTAAATTCACTGTAACTTTTTTTTCCAATGGCATCGCTAGATTTCCCATCATATTTCAAAAATTTAGCTCATTTTAACACAGGATACCAATTTTCAATAAATTTGAACTGAAAATGACTGAGTTATAAGCTACCAAAATCCCTTCCCCCTATGTTAAAATAGTTTTTCACACTTTAATTCATATCTCGTACAGTATTGATATTAAGAAGCTGATTTCCCCCCCCCCCCACTATTAGAACTAGACGAGCCAAAAATAATTTCCTATTACTAGAATTTTTAATATAATTTTAATATGAATTATTGATTATTAAATTAATATTTAAAAAATTCTGAACAGCGACCTAGCTAATTTCAATAGATGCAGAACATAATTTTACATGGCTGTACAAAATTTCAAATTTTACTTTCAGTAGTTTAATTTACATTAATTCAAATGTCTTCTTTTCATGAGTTAAGGGACCACATTAAATTTAATAAGTTAATTTAATAATCAGTGACAATTTTTTGAAAATTGCATGAAATAAATGTAAATTCGATTTCTTTTGCACAAAAACAGTAAAAGTTAGCGGTATTAAAAAATAGCAAATTTTGAAGCAAATAAATTGGAGGTTTGTACACTTTGATGGTGATTCTCCTACAGCATCTATTGTTGCGTCCAGTACTATTTTCTCCCAAATAAAATATTTTCCATGTACAGAATTAGATGCAGTAAATGTATGTCTTCCAATACACATTCTATTTTTAAAAAACTAACATCCTCAACATTCCAGGTATAAATTTGACATTTTTTATTATCTGAAACACCATGTCTTTGGACTTTCCCATATTTTATCAAACATTCAAAATCACACTTTTTTGTCAAAATTTTCATCAGATTGTAAATTAAAGTACTGCACACTGCCAACGATAATATTAAATGAAGAAAATGAAACAGTGATAATATTGGTTCGGCAAGAAAGTTATTGGTTTTCATATGAAAATCTAAGAAATAAATTTTCAATCATGAAATCATTCTTCAAGTTTGACTGTAGCTGAGTAACATTCATGCTTGTAGTCAGAAGAGCAGAGAACAGCCTCGTAGCTCTGGCAACATTTCACCTGTCTAAGAGAACCTTCAAATACTCAATAACAATTTCAAAATTAGAAAGTTTTTCAAAATCATATGCAGTAGAGTTTTTTTTTCTGTTGTTTTGTTTTTCAAACTGTGTATATGGACCAAGGAAGTTATGGAGTCATGGGTAATTTGGACCACTGACTAAATATTCTAATTTCTACCCCTGATATTCTCAGTATAAAAAATTTTAAGACTGAAAAGTATTTTCCTTGTAAATAATACATATATCTTTTAACTATTGTGAGATAAATAATTGAAAGGCAAAAAGTTCGGAACCTACATATAGTTTTTCAATTTGCAGAAAACCCCTTAAAATTGCACCAAAAAAAAAAAAAAAATTTCACACTATCAATTGATGAAAATTTATATTTAGGGCAATTTGAAAGTTTTCTTTCATTTAATAAAAGCAAAATACAGTCTTAGTCACTGAAAAAAAAAAAAAAAAAAAAAAAAAATGAAGTTGATGCAGAATTAAATATGAGAAGTCGGCCTCTTATGCAAATTAAATTAATAGGAGATTAAATCATACCTTACTTGCAAACAAATGGTACATATAACTTTGCTGTGTGATGAACAACGGCCACATAAAGAGCAAGTGGGCATTTTTTTCCTTAGCTGTACAAGTCATACCCATTGATCACTGGAGTGTTATTTCGTAAAGTAAATATATTTTATATCTTTATTTTGATAATCAGAAAAGCTCAATCTGTCTATAACATTTTAAAAATATTTTTTAAGGTCCTAATAATATCTTTATACAGGTTTCACTGTATACACTATGATTCAATATAATTTGTGATAATAATACATCGTAAATAGGTAAATTATCTTTTTACACATAAAGCCTTCTGTTTAAATAATATTTCTTCAATAATGTAATAATATTTCTTTTTCTAATCAGTAAATTATATTCTTACCCAGCCAGTAAGCACTTACAATATCAGGCTCGAAGGCTACATTGTCAAGCAGAATCTGATATACTTTTCTGGAACTGCAGGACTTAAGAGTGTCAATAAAAACCTAAGAATTTGATTACATATAGAATAAAAATAATCAGTTTAAAATGTATACAAAAGCAGAATTAGAAACATAGCTGTACAAATAAATAAAATAAGTAATTTAATCTTAATATTAAAACATTAACTTAACTCAACATACAAGACAAACATGTGTATTGAGTTTTTGATACTAGATTGTTATAATGTTTTACAGTCATAGAAAAATGACAAAACCTCTTTAAATTGTATTGCTCTTGTTATAACACAGTTAACATTTTATTTTATAGAATTCATGCAACAAATTAGAGCAGTAGTCAAAAAAAGAAATTAAGTCATGTATATGCATACTAGCTGAAGTACCCGTCCTTGACGGGTTAGTGAATGCAAATTTCCAAAAAGCAAGAACTTTCATCAGCATTGTAGGAGTACACAGAATGGATGTGGTATGTTGCCAAAGTAAAGAAAGCGAAGTTATAAATTTTATGTATTGTTAAAATATTACAGGTTAGAGAGTAACTAAGTAATATTTCATTCGCTTTAGTCGTAATTATGTGATGCGCGAACGAGTATTTACGCATATTGAAATAATTTTGGCAAAATCTCAAAATCTAATCAACATTTTTGAAAAATTGGAAGCCTAGAATTTGAGTGACAACCTATCATGTCACCCAATTTCATTTCATTCCCTGCAGTCTTTATTTCGTGATGCTGGAACAAAATTTCAGCATTTTAAAACAATTTTCGCAAAATCTCAAAATGTAATCAAAATATTTTAAAAATTCAACGCCTATAAATTAAGATTAGCAACTACCTATCAAATCACTAAATTTTGTATCATTCGTTATTACGTGATGTTCGAAGAAATATAAACGTATTTTGAGAGAATTTTCATAAAATCTCAAAATCTAACAAAAATGTTTAAAAAATTGGATACCTATAGTTTATGTTGATCAACCACCTATCATTTCACCAAATATCATTTTTTCACCTTTGCAGTTATTACATGATGTGCGAACACAAATTTACGCAGTTTGAAACAATTTTCGCAAAATCTGAAAATCTAATGAAAATTTTTTAAAAATTTGACGCCTATGTTTTAAGTTGAGTGACCACCTATCATTACACCCAATTTCGTATCATTCGCTTCAGTCGTTTTTACGTGATGCTTGAACACAAATTTACGCAGTTTGAAATGATTTTCGCAAAATCTCAAAATCCAATCAAGATTTTTTAAAAATTCGACGCCTATGTTTTAAGTTGAGTGACCACCTATCATGACGCCCAATTTCATATCATTCGCTTCAGTCGTTTTTACGTGATGCTTGAACACAAATTTACGCAGTTTGAAACGATTTTCGAAAAATCTTAAAATCTAATGAAATTTTTTTTTTAATTCGACGCCTATGTTTTAAGTTGAGTGACCACCTATCATGACACCCAATTTCATATCATTCGCTTCAGTCGTTTTTACGTGATGCTTGAACACAAATTTACGCAGTTTGAAACGATTTTTGCAAAATCTGAAAATCTAATGAATTTTTTTTAAAAATTCGACACCTATGTTTTAAGTTGAGTGACCACCTATCATGACACCCAATTTCATAGCATTCGCTTCAGTCATTTTTACGTGATGCTTAAGCACAAAAAGCGTCACAGTCAGAACGACAGAATGACAGACAGACAAACTTTTTTTTGAGGGTCGCATCGGATTCCCGGGTACTTGAAACGGATAGAAATCGCAAAATTTTTGAATTCCAAGAAATGTACAGACAAAAGTCTAATTTTATTTATATAGATTTGGAGAACAAGTCAAAACTAATTCTGTTCATCCCATGAATATTGATGAACTGATAATTAATTATATGATTTATAGTATTGTTTATAAGGAGGAAAGCTCATAAAGATCTTCCCTTCTACTGATAATAGTGGCAGTAGAGTTACTTTATTTCTGGAATGGACAAAAATTAATAATCATTTGTTTTGCATTTGCAAAGGGAAGAATATTGTCAAATACAATATTGAATTCAAATATCTGATTCAAAATATTATATACTGTCAAACAGCAATAGACATAGTCATCACAGTAATTCTTATAATCAATGAATAGCAAATAATCTGAAACTTCACTTTAGAAATACTTATCAACAATTAGAACTTCAAAAAACATAAAAAATGTGATTAGTGGAGTGGCCCTGAATCACTTTTCAAACAGCATTTACGAAGATAAAGTATACCTGGAACATTGTTTCTCAACCCAGGCATCGCAGATTTGTTTCAGAAAATAAGATCCCTTATGCAGTATTTTATGCATCATAAATATTTTAAATTATGTATCAAAAGTATTTAAAAATATAATCAAGTGTTACAGATTTTTATATTAACAAGTAATAAAAACCTTATAAAATTAAGTAGCAATTTAAAATAATTAATCAATATTTATTAATGTGATGGTTACATTTGGCTTTGCTTATAGTTTGAAAATGGATGAGACAACTCTCATTTACAACCCTACATAAGTAAATATTTTTCAAGAGATAGTTGATTTCTATAGTTTGATTTTAAAGCCACCATAGACAAGTCGCCTTTTCAAGTAAGTATGAAGTGGTAAAGGGTATCAATGTTTCCAAAGCTTTTTATTTTTTTCTAGTTACTACGCTTCTGTATTCATTTTAACAAGAGGATAGCAAAGATTTTTTTTACATAATGTTTTGGATTTTAAGGGGGACTGTTCATAACACTTAAAAAATTGGGAAACGATAACTTAGAATCTGCATGATGAAAGACTGTAAAACAGTGTTAGTGGGCAATTTTACTATGGATTTCACTTTTAAAGAAGTGTTTTACAGAATAAGAAAGACAAATCCCACACACTCATGTACGTAGTCCGATAGTGCAGACTAATGTGCGCATGCCGTGCACAGATACATTCAAAGGTCTTGCAGATAGCTTTCCGGTAATTCCAAGGTAGTTTTTTTTTTAAAGATGATAGTTACCTAAAAGAAATATTTTTTAAACCATGATGATAGTGCAAGTACATTGCACAGATGTGTGTGCATTAGAAATGAGACGGGCTCAGTACGAGCCTGAACCGGGCTCTGTAATGCACGATTGCGTTCGGGCTCGAGCTCTTGAAAAATTTCTCCTTTGTTGAACATGCTCCTTGAAACCGATTTTTAAAAAATATTCAAGGGGAAAATAAAAGTACTTATAGTAGGTAACTTATAGTAAGGGGAAAATAAAAGTACTTATAGTAAAGTGCGTGAAGCTCTTTGGGTATTTCAGAACGGCGGCTTATGTTGCTTAGTTAGTCATGAGATCAGACATTATTTGATAAACATCGATATAAAGAATTAGAAAGTGCATTGAGAGATTGAAACTATATTTGTCTTTAATTTGCACAAATGGCAAAATTTATTCGATCCTATTAATGAAGTAATTAATTTTATTTATCTTTAGCTGAAATTTCGGGCTCGGGCTCCAACTTAAATAATATTGCTTGGGTTCGGGCTTCAAAAAATGAGCCCGAACTCATCTCTAGTGTGCATATGCATATAACATGTTCATATATGCACTATGTATTCAGTTATCACGAGTTATTACGAGTTTGCAGATAGTTTTGGATTATGTGTGCAGATAGTTTTTTCTTTTATCTGATTTTGCTCATGTATTATGACACACTTTCCAACATAAGGGAATACAATTAAAGCATATTCCTTATGATACATTCTCCAAAAAAATGGAAAGAAAAACAAAGTCACTGCACACCAGTGGCGCACCCAGGATTTTAGTTTGGAGGGGGACTGGGCTACAAATTCTCTTAAACTTAGTTATAGTGACCTCGATTACAGTTATAACTCTCTTACAACATCAAAATATTCTGTGTCACTTGACTTGCTCATAGAACAACATGCGCTCAAGCAATGTAACTTGTTATAGTCAAATAATTATCTGATCTTTTCAGCATCATTGAAATCAAGTTTAACTGTGTTTTGTACACTAACTGTAAGTATTTATTTAAAAACTAACTTTTTTTTTTTTTTTTTTGTAAAAAGTACTACAGAAATAATTTAATGACAATTTTTAAAAAGGGAACTTTTAAAAAGAAAGCATTTTATTCGTTAGGGACAGTTTTCAATGCTTTTCACTTTTAACTTTCCACCTTTAAGAGGGGCTTCAGCCCCCATAGCCCCCTCTGTGGGTGTGCCTATGCTGCACACACATATTAATTATGATGCACTTTCAACATGAGCAAAGAAGACAAATAGGGCTGACACATGAATTACGGTAAGTACATTTTCCAACATAATGGAGCAAGAAAAGCAGAGCCAATGCATGAACTATGATATGCTTTTAATATATAGCACTTAAATGTGTATTTCAAAATACAAAAGTGTTTCAGAATGTTTTTTTTTTTTTTTTCAATTTAAAAAAAAAACTGATTTAGTACACATATTAATGAACACTAGATTGTATTTCAGATAGCATCTTTTAAATGAAAACTAATCTCATGTAAACTTAAATTCAATAAACTTGTTTGAAAAATGGTTTCAATGTAATTTCAAAATAAATTTCTGATTTACACTCCAGGTATACTTCAAGTTAACTTCACTTTAACACATATAGTGGTATAAACACTGTTTTTCTTTTTTAACCTTAGACTTATTCTTAAAGTGACCATTTTTTCTGAACCGAAAATCAGGATACTTCTAAACTGCAGAAATGGGAGGGGTAAAAGTCAATCCTGAACACCCCTCTCCCCTCCCCACAATTTTTTTTTTTTTCTATGCATAATTCGATTTTCTACTTTTAGGAGAAAAATGAGCTGAAAAAATATAGCAAATAAACAAATAAAATAGGCTTATTATATAAACTAAGGTTTTAAATAATTTTATTGCTAATTTTTGGATAACTTTTCAAAACACTTTGGTTTCTAACAATAACTATAGAATCACCATCCATTGATTATAGGTATATATTAATACATATTATAGAATAATCATTTCCATCAATAAAAAAAAACAAATGTGTTAAATACAAGTATCAAAAAACTTTTTAAAATAACACAACCATTTTCATTTGAATTTATTCCCATTTTATTTTGCATTTATTTATTTATTTTTCATAAAGCATGACAGGAATGGAATAGCTGGGCATTTTAAGGTTCTGAGGGGACAGCAGGACTTATAGGTAAAAAGCAGGACGTCTAGTCACTTTACTTATCCGGAGGGGGGGGGGGGACGACTTTAACCCACTTAAACATACTGATTTGTATAAGTTTTCATATTGTTGCAAGTATTTATTCCCTAAAATATTAAAAATTTTGAAAAAAGTAGCAGAGAATACAACAAAGCATCACACTACTATCAAAATTTAATCGTTTTAGATAAATGACCCTTAACATTTAACGGAATATTAAATGAAATGGTTTATAATTAAATATAAATCGGCAACAAAATATTCACCTTTCTCAGATTTTCATAAAAGTATAGGATTTCCAATAAGGTTTTTCAGAAATCGAAATTAAAGAAAAAAAGGTTGGTTGTTTTTTTTTACCTGTTTTCCGCATTTTCCTACGGACACCGACATTATAATTTCTATTCACCAGTGAATAAAAATAAATATTGACTTATTCTAAAAACTGTGAATACCATATTGTCATCTTCATTTAGCAAAATTTTTATTGATTGTAAGCAAAAGCCTACTAATAGCCCTTTATGCAAAAACCAAAAGCAATTGTTTGTGTATTATATTTTTGTTTACATTTAATATGAAATAGTCCTTATAAGTGTTTACAGCCGGTATCATTTTCCGGGAGACTGAAGCACCAAGACCATGGAGTTAGAGAGACAAGAAGGGCAAACACCATGAATTAAAAAAAAAAAAAATAGCCCAAGGTTAAGGCGGGGCCTTCGCAATTAGTAACGACGGCTCCGGACGTTGCTAATAACGACGGCCCCGGTTAAGGTCACCAAACGTCCCCATTTTCCAGGACGTTTTTCAAATTGTCCCCAGAATGTAAAAATGAACCTGGGGACAATTCTTAATTATTGCATTGTTTTTCAATTAAATTACTGTTAATTACTGCATTAATTATAAATGTCCCCAGTTTTGTTGTCAGAATTGGGGACATGTCCCCGATTCTCACTACAAAAATCTGGTCACCTTATCCAAGGTTCGATTGGGAAATGGATTATTTAATGCTGCTATCTAGCGGCAAAAGTTGTAAAAAACTTGTCGAGAAAGTCTGTTTTTCCATAAATTACTAGTCAAAATATTAGTAATATTATTAATCAATTTATTTTTTATGCTTCAAAATTAAAAAAATATATAACGCTTTTAAAAATTAATAATAATTAAAGTTATGTATGCATATTAAAACAGTTTTTGTGGTGATCCTAGAGGTTTATGTAAAGCAACTGCATTTTTAACATTTATAAATAATTTTTTCTTTTGTGCCTCATCACACTCCCCCCTCCCCAACTTTTTTGTTACTCTAGGAGAAGTTGGTAGTTTTATTTACTTATTTTTATAAATCTTTAAAAAAGAAAATATATGAGAAATTCTAATAAATCAAATATACGTTTTAATCCCATAAATGATGCTGCCATCTAGTGGTTATAATATAAACAAATAATTAGTATCTTAATGAAATCAATTATTTTAAACAAATTGAATGTTATAAAAACAGAACATTGTAACATACTAAGCATAAAATAGTTGCATTCATCTAGTACAACTGTTGTACTGCTTACACATAAGCAAATGCCACCGGAAGCTATTGACACTATGTACATGCTGCAATTTTTTGTTTTAAATATGGTGCATCATTTGCATTAAATAAAAGTTATTTTATAAAAATTACCAGTTTAATAGCTTGTTTAGTGTTCAGGTTCTAAAGAGAAACATATACAAGGAGTATTATATCTATAAAAAGAGTAATATTTCTTAAATTAAAACATGGTGCAAGAATGCTGCAGCTTTCAGAATAAGTTTCTTAATTTTGATGGCATGTTTAAGTTCAATTTTATCAGTTCCACATTTATTAAGTTATTCTAATAAGTAGAATTAAATTTTAAGAGTTCTGAATAAATTTACTGTATAAAACGAACTTGTTATCTGGGCCGGATTTCCCATAAGGCCAGTCTAGGCCATGGCCTAGGGCGCAGTGGTCCAAAGGGCGCAGAACAAAGAACTCCCCTGCAGAACAATCACGGATGAGGAAAGGGACTGGAAAGGAGAAACGAAAACGACTTACTTTAAGTGATTATTTCCCAAGAAAATCACGTTTATGACTTCCGAAAAATTCCTTTTTTTCCCTAGTACAATTTCTTATCTATAGAAAACCCATGTGTGGAGATCCATTAATCCCCCCCCCCCCTCGCAGACACAGAATTACTCGCAGAGCACCCCAGCACAGACGATGTCCAAGTCGACGACATGTGTCGCAGAACTAACAGATCCGCTGCAGAACAATCACATTGGGGAACGTAGGGGTATCGGAGAGAACAATTATTCAAAGTAAGTTATCATCGAAAAGGCGTCTGACTGCCTGTGTTCTTCCGATATCCCAACGTTCCCGAAAAGAGAACCACACCTCAACACACGCACAGAACTGTAAATATGTCTGTTCGAGAAAAAGTCTGTTGCTTTCAGCGTGATGCGTCTATAATTTAAAAAAAATTGAAAACGCATTATCAACTCTTTCATACAAAGTATATCGGTGAGACATCGTGCAATTAATGAAACGATCATTTCTGGTTTCTTAGTTCCATCTAAAAGATCGCCAGAAAAAGTGCATTTTGATTCTGATATGCTACCCATACAAATGCTGAGAACAGAAACTGATACCGAAGTTTTGCAGAAAGTTAATGTGTCCAAGGACGTCTAACGTGTACGAAAATCGCACGAAGTTTACAATGCAATCCTCTGTTTTGCGATTGCTTTTCATAAGTTTTACAAAACTGAACTGTTTCGTGGCTTTAAATGGTAAAATTCAGGGTCTTCCTATCGAAATGGTAATAATAGATAATCTAAATTATCTGACAATCTAAAAAAAAAACAACTGTGTAAAACACTTTTTTACGTGACAGGGGCGGATCCAGAGAAACCATCTGGGGGGGGGGGGGGGCTCCGTTTTTCATTAGGATCATACATTGATTTCCCAATACTTTTTCTACCAATGTATAATTAGACATGGTATATCACAACTAAATAAGCATGTGCTCTGCTGCAAGAACCGCCGAAAGAAAACTCGGAAGGGGGGGGGGGGGACAGAGCTATCGTGCACCCTATACCGATCAAGTTAAGGCGGATGCTCCTGCCACGTGTTTTATGCGTTTCAATGGACGACGGGACTGATACGGGGAAAAATGTTCCGTTGCTCTCTCCATTGTGTGGGGGACAAGGTTTTCAGTTTAACACATTAATCTTTTGTTGCTAGATCCCGACTGGTCATTAAGTCCTAAATTTCGCTAGAAAAATGTCGCCTTAACCACTGTAGTGACGATAAGACGTGGCTAATCATCAACGACCTTTATTCATGTTGTTGTTCGCGGGCCCTACCCATTAACATATTAGTGCGTACAGAGTGTAATTGCTTAATGCAATTGAACCCATTTCACAGCCACCGTGCAATATACAGTGTTCACAGCATACATTTTCGCATTTTAGAATGGCATTAAGTTTTCCATCCTTTTCTGTGAGTAAACCAACCTCAATTGCTATTTACAACTATTATCACTATTACCTGCTATTACAATTTGAGCTTTCTTTTTTAAAACTAGACTAGCTATACATTGCCAGGTACTCACTTTGTCTGATATCTTAGAATATGTTTTACTTTTATAATGAGGATTTGTACCCATACGTCTGGGTGGTGTGGACAATTTATGAGAGCAGTTGAAAGAATGAAAGCTGTACAAATTGCGGAGGGTTGGATTGTTCGTCTATGCTTCAGCATCACTTAAGGCCGATGTTGATTGCCGCTGCGTCTAACGTGACTGCAGTGGGTAAGAGGGCATTCTCGTCGCGAATTTTACGACTTTTTAATGGCAATTCGAAGTTTACAGATAAAAGATTTCTGCACTAAACCGCAAACTCCGTCCCTTACAAAATGGAGAGAGCAACGGAAGATTTTTTCTCCCGTATCAGTGTGCCGTCGTCCATTCAAATACGGTGAAACCTGCTAAAGTGACCACCTTGGTAAAGAGATCGCCCTTCCTTCTGTTTAAAAATAAAAGCTCTATCATTTTTGTAAATAGAGAAATTATGTTTAGTCCACAAGGATTCAATAAGTATTGGTGTAAATATTCTTGGTATATGTATATATATATATATATATATATATATATATATATATATATATATAATAGTAGAAAGGCTAATCTTACGAATCAAGGAATCATACTACAGCAGTTTTCGTAGTATATATATACACTGATCACCAAATCTTAAGCAAATCAGGAAGATTTAGATATATCCAGTAAATGTAAACCCAAACAATGGTAAAAAGAAAATAAAAATGGAATTGGATGGAGTAAAAACAATAGGTAGCAAGCATCGACTATACTCTTCAGGCCCCACAAGCCGAATACTTGCTACCAAGACAAAATAACAAAATAACAGGATTTCAATGCAGCCACTTAGCTCAAAGAAAGCTAAATATGTGGCTACGGGGGGGGGGCTATCCTGTTAATAAGTAAAAAGTAATCAAATAGACATACCCAGAATAAAAATAAATATGGAGAAAAGATGGAGATGAGGCGTGCAAGTGACTTAAGCCTGAAAACATGGCTAAAACATGGAGCTGTTGCCAATTGGAGAGGAAAAAATTCGTTGCCAGAAAACATTGGAGAAGATTCGAACAAGAAGTAAAATGTAAGAGTTATTAAAATAATAATGATTATAAAATAAAGAAATAATATAGAGTACATTTAAAAAAAAAAGGAGAAATTAAAATAAACTATATATTATTATTAAAATGAAGAAATATTGACATGAGATATTTTAGGGTTATTTTAAAGGGATACATCTAACTACTTAAATAGCTCACTATTCGCATTTATATGCCTAGAGATATTTCAGTGATTATATTAATTATAAGAAGAGCATATTGATATAATACCTGTGATCATTAGTTCATTTGTAAATTTTTTTTTTCTCAATAAAACATGTACTAAAAAGCCAGAATTTTATCGTGTTTTTTTTAAAAATAATTTTTATAAGCAATCCAGCTACCAATCCCCAACCTCTCCAACCAAGAATTCCCAGAAGGGACACATGTTTATAGAAATGCTTATTGCAACTAGGAAATAGAATGGAATTTACAAATTTTCTAGGGTAATTGTATTTTAAAGCAATATGATACAGCGATGATATATTATCAGACTTATAGTTACTTGTACAAAGAGACAGTACTCTATATAGATGATTAGCTATAATATTTCTAAATACAGGTATATGCATGCAAGAGGTAAAATCTGTAAAACTAATTACATTGAAAGGGAAATCATCTCTTTTAATATATATGTTAAATGTGAGTTTCTTGTCCTTATTTATTATTAGTTGTAAATCAAGAAAATTAATACAGTTATTAGTTAGAGGATTTTTAATTAATTCTAAATTATCAGGATAAGTAATAGGCAATTTATCTGTGTAAATATAGTTATCTGTAGCAATAACAATAATATCATCTATGTACCTATATATTATAAGTGAGAAGTTATCATATTGTTTCTCATAATTAAATAGATAAAGATCAGCTAAGTAACTTGAAGTAGATCCACCTTGTGGTATACCTAAGACCTGTTTGTAGAGTTTATTATTATGTAGTATATAGTTATTGTATAATATAAACTTAAGCAGATGTTTGAAATAAGTAATAGAATATTGTGATGGTAGATTTAGACTATGTATGCTATTATTAAATAGATCAAAATAGTATAGTGTTGTAGAGATCATCTAAATGTATGTTATTAAATAGATCTTTAAAGTCATATGTAGATATGGAAGATATAGAATGCAAATCTTTAATTTTGTTTTTTAGCTCATAACTATTACTAATAGATATAGAATTGCAATTAGCCTTAATATATAAGTTATGCAGAGAAGTTAGTACTTTTAGTAATGATTTACTAGCTGTATTATTGTAAGTATTACATCCAATAGTTACAGTTCTAAATTGTAGTTTTATGAAATTTAGGAATTAATACTAAGTAAGGATAATTAAGATTATCATGTTTCAGGTTAAGTAGCTTATGGTAGGCTAGTATCTTTTTATTAAATATGGACTCAGTAGTATTAGTAAGTTTAAAGTTAGAATTGTTGTTAATTGAAGTAGATAAAAGACTATGATATAATTTTTTACAAATAATTGCATAGTTATTAAAGGATTTATCAACATAAGTAATAACAAAGTATTGCTGCAAATATTTAATCTGATCAGATAGATATAGTTTTTTTTTGAGGATGCAAAAGATTTAACTAATATATTATTTAATGAAGATAATACATTAATTTTCCACATATTGAAAAAGGCTGTAGGAATATTGAATTTTAGTGAAGTATTATATATATAATAGTCAATATCATAGGTAAACTGTTCAATAATATCTTTTATATTATATTTAGATGGTAGTCTATACTTAGTGACTTTGATCATAAGTTGTCTTAATTTTAAATCCTTTATTATTTTAAGGTCACCTGTAACTATGTGTCCATAATGGGAATTAACAACAAATGAACTATAATGATTACTGGTACATAAACAATCAAAGGAATCATCCGGTGAAAAATTCTTACAAAAAGAATTGTAGTTGAATATTTTTCTACCCATGGGTATAGGATATTTAAAGGATTTTTTTATAAGTAGGTCATTAATTGGAAATAAATCACTATGTTTAGAAAGAAGTTGATTAAAGTTTATTGATCGAAAAGAAGGATGTGTATAATGTATGACAAAGTTACTATTCAATATGGACTGCGTATATTTATTTTTAACTATGTCATGATTAAGAGCATTTGCTCGGACAATCATAAGGTCATAAAACAAATGACTAAAATGATCAGATAGAGACAAAGTGTAGAAGATATTTTTGAATCAACTTCTTTTTAATTGAGAAGACAAAAGTTCTTACAGGTATCCAGTTGAAATTAGTTAAGTAGGTATCATTTAGAAGTAGAAGTTCAGACTTTATTGCATTGTTGGATGTTTTGAGGACCTTCCTCTCTTGGAACGATAAGTTTTTTTTGTATCTACTCAGATTAAGTTTATAATAAATAGGCATATATTTTGTAGGGTCAGTATTTTTAGAATAGTAATGTAGAAGTTTATTATTTAATATCTGGTTGAGACCATATGGATAACATGTATTGTGATTATGTATTAACTGATCCTCTAGAAATAGACGTTCGTTATGATGTTTTTGGATGGCAAGAATCTCAATTTTAATGTTTTCAAACCCATGGGTATGAAAATGAGCATATTCAACATTAGCAGATTGATCATTTAATAGGAAATTTTTTACGTTACTACGATGTAAATTAATTCGCAAATGTAGCGGATTACGCGTTTGTCCAATGTAAGCCATATTACATAAAGTACAACTAATTTTATAAATACAATTATATGTTTTGCAAAATTTGTAGTAGGATTTACTATTATCTATTAACTCAGAAGATGCATTAGGACAAGTTTTGCACTTATTTGAGTCGCAAGTATTAAACATAAAAGAAGGCCACTCTCTACAATAATTTTTGAAGTCTGGGTAGCTGGATGACGGTCTGTGATTTTCCCCATTAAAAATCACAGACCGGGCACATAAACTTATGTTATTATTTACATTAAGTCCATTTTTGCCAGGCACGTAAGCCAAATTTGTACTAACCATAAAGATCATGAAGTATGAGTATAACAAAAATAACAAAATAATTAAAAGAAAGTCGGAAAATAAATTAATGCTCTATAACAATAAATAATAATAATAATAATCAATTACTGGATTAAAGAATAATAACACAAATACATGCAAGAATATCTTATTAGTGATAGAGCATTATCTAGTTTTGTATTAAAAACTACTTGACTAATCAGGGGAAAAAAAACAGTAAATAAAAACAGATATTTACAAAAAAGAAAATACCAAAATTGGCAATAATTCGTGATTTCACATAGGGAGGGCAGCACATACTTGTCAAACGCACAGAAAAGGTGTCCTTTAAGCATTTCCGAGAAATGTATAAATATATATATATATATATATATATATATATATATATCGCAAAGAAATATTTATGCTATATGCATGAATTTTAGTCTATGTTAATCAGGAATGGAGCAGCTTTCTATTAGTGAAAAAGTTTTAGAGCGTAGAAGCAGAGAGCGTAATGTATTAGAATTATTTTGAGTGTTCCTGTAAAGGAACTATTTACGATACATGCATGAATTTTAGCCTATAATACTCAAGAATAGTGTAGCTTACAATCAGTAAAAAAAGTTTAGGAATCGGTTCAGTACTTACAGAGATGCACATAGAGCGTAATGTAACTCCTATTAGCATCCCTGTAAAAGAACTATCTGTGATATATGCATTAAAGGTAGCCTATAACACTTAGGATGCCACCAGCGTCCAAGAAGTTCTGCTCTCAAAACTGCAAGGTGGGAGGTGTCAGGTTCAAACCCCGATCGCGCCTGTCGACCTAGCCGGTCGCAGTTAACCGTGGGTTTCTCCAAAACCTCGCGTAAATACGAGCTAGGATCCCTTAGAAGGTCCTCCACAGAGGAATTCGCCATATAGGCTTAGGACTCTAGTGCAGTCAATCGGTCTTAATCCAAAAACAAACAAACAATAATACTCAGGAATAATGTAGCTTTCAATCAGTGAAAAACGTTTTAGAATCGGTTTATTAGCTACAAAATTTCCATAGAGCGCAATGCATTAGAATTATTTTGAGTGTCTTTTAAAAGAATTATTTATGCTATATGCTTGAAAGGATGTCTGTATGTTAATCCAGGGCATAAGCTATTTTCATACATACAAATTATTCCAAATCCGTTCAACTATTTTTGTGTGATTCAGTCAAAAGCATCCAAACACACAAACGTAAACATTTATATTATTGGTAGGATTTGGAAATTTATGAACTTTAAGAAACACATCTGGACTTTTCTTGGTACTTACGTATTATCCCGGCGGTCATTCCCGCCAAACTGTTTTTTCGTCAAATGAGTTGCCAAACGTATTCAAAACCATTAATGATTTCATGTGCCCGGCATTTATTTCGGCAAAAAATCGCTTGTCTTGGCGGACCGCCGGGATATTACGTAAGTACCCTTTTCTTTACTTATGCTTTTTAATTTGGCGTAAAATCAACATAATTTCCGTGTTTTTCAAATGCATGTGATTTTGCAAATAGAATTTCTGCTTTATTTTAAAAGCATAAATCATTTTGTGCGGGCGATAAAACGGCTTTTAATTAATAGTTAGAAAAGTAGTTAAAATTTCGAAATTCTGAGCCTCAGGAGCACTTTACCGAAGTTATAGGCTCAGTCATGCTCAAATTTTCAAAGCTCTGCTTTCTGTAGATTTGTCTGGAGAACATTCATTTTTATTATTACAGATAGATAGATTTGGTATAAAATTGGCTTAATTTCCGTGTTATTAATGTTTTTCAGATGCACGCGCTTCTTTGTTGAAGTAATAGCATTCTTGTTAGCTCAAAACATGAATCATTTGATTGATACGGGCGAAACTCGCCAAGCATGGCAACGGAAAAACGGTTTTTAATTAATAATTGAAAAAGTAATTAAAAATCTTAAATTCTACGTAGCCTATAACCATCTCCAGGGTCCCATCTATATCTAAACCAAAATGCATCCTAATCGATTCTGCGGTTTAGGCGTGAAAGCGTCATAAACAAACAAGCAAACAAACTCACTTTCGCATTTATAATATTAGTTAGGATAATGCGAGCAATTTAATAATTATTAAGGCTGATGTGAAATAAAAATAAAACTTATTTTTAACCATGTAACAACAAAAATGTTTTCCTAGAAATATAAAAAGCAATTTTTTATTATAATAAAACAATTATCATGAAAAAATATAACCAGTTTTGCAAAGTATAGTATAATCATAAGAATAACTGTTTTTTGTTTCACTCAATGTTTAAAACGCAATGCACAAAAACAAATTTGAAATTATGCAATAAAAAACAAGTTAATACGTGTAAACAATCTTCCATAAACGTAAAATGGATAAAAAAAAATTGGTTAGTAACTTTTAAATTATTTTTATTAACACTTTCCGGAACTCGTTTTTCAATGCATCTCTATGAGTTCTTCAATCTTCTGGGATAGTGAGGGGGAGTGGCAGGCTTCACTTTCCTAGCACTGCGTAGCGCAGCATGGGCGCCTCCATAAGTTAAACCTCCTTGCCCGAAGTGCAACCGGAAGTATAACACATACAGGCCATATCAAATTCAAAGATTAATAAAATCACCGATTAAAAAATAAAAATGCAGCGTCTGTCGTCACAATACTATGACAGAGAGGATCCCCCATCATGCAACAGCGCCATCTGACGACCGAATTAGCATTAGGTCCGTTTCCGCAGAAGGAATCCCATTGCTGATGCAAGTCCTTCCCAATCAAAGTCCATAACCAAGACTGAAATGCTTTCTGAACTATCCAGGTACAAAATCATGGAGGATAGAGCTCAAAATAAAAGACAACGGTGAAGAGATTTCGAGTTTGAAAAAGTGAAAAAAAAAAAAAAAAAAAAAAAAGCAATTCATATCAGTATGCAATTTACAATCATCAAAAAACTGGGACTTAATACAATTTTTGAATGCCAAAACTTGGGTTATTACATTGATGAAATACATTACGAGAACTCCACCCAAACTCAGTTATACATGTCATGTAGAAGGAGGACCTGTTGCGGAAAGGCTAAGCTCCTGGAAATGCTGCTGCAAGAGCCCTCCTGGTTTGTTGCGGCAGTTTGTACCAGCAGCTTGCTACAACAGCAAACTCCTGGAAATGCTTCTGGACAATCGCGGCGTTTTGCAGCAGATTGGCGATTTCTGCTTGGCGCACCTAGTGAATTTCGCCAATGAGATTCTGGAATCCATGCCCAATTACACGCAATGCTCTAAAGCTCTGATTGCTGTTAGTTTGAATGCTACACGTTCTTTTCAGTATTTGCAGAGCAATAATTTAAATATTGGTACTTTTCCGTTATGCGCACACCAGCCAAATTTTTGTCGCCAAGTTCTACGGACCCCATTTTTCTACGGTTCAACAGGCGAAGATTGTAAAACAGTTTTAGTAGGCGATTTAGATTTAAATTCCAAATAATTATTTTATGGACAGGAAAGAGAAATAAAGTACACTCGTGTATTATGATACACTTTCCATCAGTATATTTATAAAGGTGAAGTATAATTAGAATATTCCTGCCGAAGATTGTTTAACAGTTTTGGTAGGTGATTTTAATATACACTATCTACCAATAAGTATGTAGACAATTGTGATAAAATAGATAAACTCAATTTATTCATATTCAATAGTTGGTAGAGCTTCCACCTGAGACAATTACAGTCTTACCCCTCCAGGGCATGCATTCTCCAAGTGTTCGTATGATGGACAGTGGTTATTTTCTTCCCCTCGGCTTGGAGAAAACTTTAAGCCCTTTCACCGATTTTGGACGGTTGCTCGCACTCCTTAATTCGGCGATCCAACTCGTCCTAGAGGTTTTCTGTAGGATTCAAGTCTGTTCTCTGGGCAGGCCAGTCCAGTCCATTCACCTCATTGTCATCATACCAATCCATGGTGGACCTTGAACATGACAAGTGGAGTTGTCATCTTGGAAGTAACAATGATCCAACCCGTAAAATTGCCACAGCACAGGAATTCCATTACTGTTTAGAATAGTGGAGTAGGAGTTGGCGTTGCGCTTACCATGAATTGGTATTCAGAGTCTCAGTCCATACCACGAGAAAAATTCCCAGATCATAATTCCATCTCCTCGAAACTTTACTGTAGGCACTTTACTGTAGGATTTCGGCAAAAGGCGTTCTCCAGGCATACGCATAGAGCGTATGCTCTATGGGCATACGCCAAATCCAGACTCTGCCATCCGACTGGTAAAGATTGACTTCGATTCATCACACCGGAGAACCTATTTCCACTCATCTATGGTCCTATTTCGACGTGCTTCCACCACCTTAACCAAGCAGCGCGGATGGATTTTGTAATCAAAGGCTAATAGGCGGCGGCACGACCATGGAAAACAAGCAAATGTGATTTTTTGCGGATGGTATTTAACACGACAGCAGTCCCAGATGCTTGATGGAACTCCTGAGTATGTGGACCACCGGTTTAATGCTATTTTTTCCAAATTTCTTTGGACAGCACTCATCGGTTTCTGTCTCTTAGTTCCGTAGGTCTGACGGTTCGAAACACAATCAATCTCCACTCACCTTCCACTTCTTAATCATAAAAGCCACTGTCGATTTTGGAATGTTTAACTCACTAGATTTGTCCCTTAAGAATCGGCGATTTCTGTGATATCCGACAATTGAGGCTTTCTCGAAGTCAGACAGCTCTAAATTTCGTGGTATCTTGCATGCCACTAATGCCAATGCTGTTTCCTACACGATATTTCAGTACGGAAGGCGTGATGTATATAAGGACAACACGTATCCTCATTTGCATGGGTGTTAATAGTTAGAATTTGCTTGGCGAAGATTATAAGACTGTTTTTGTAGGCGATTTTAATATAGATTAATTATTAATATTTTCGATTCCAGAAAAGTGTTTTATGGAACAAGGGATAAAACCGGCACACTCATGAATAATGATACATTTTCCAACTTAATGGAATAAGTAATAAAAACAGGGACGACGGCCGACACATGGATTATGATACGCTTTTAATAAATAGCACTTTTGTGTGTATGCAAAATATAAAAGTGTTTCAGATTTTTTAAAGCTTTTTTCCCGTCTCAGCTTGGAATATTTCTCTCTCTTTCTCTCTTTCAGTCTGTCTCCTGCATTCTTCCAATTATTGCGAAATACTGAAAGTCAAAATGCACATAAGAGTTAAGTTTCTTATTACAGCTCTTTACATGCATAAAAATATTCAGACATAAAGTGCACACAAAAAATATTACCTATTAAAAAATTCATCTTTCTAAAGAAGGAAAAAAGACTTAGGAAATATCAGAGTAATTAATTGCTTATATTGATGATTGTTGTATAGTTTTTTCCTTTTTGCCTCAGCTTCATCATAAACACAAATTTTGATTTTTTTTCAACTCTGTACGTATACATGTAAGAAAAATATAAATAAATTTTTATGAATAACTTTTTATCTTCAAATAATAAAATTTTAGTTCCTTAAAAATAAATTACAAAGCATAAATAACTTCATTTGGATCAATTTTTCATATCATACAAGATAGCTTACATGAAAAATAGTAAATGTGATTTAACATTAAATTCAGAAATTTAAAAAAGTGGTGTCAGTAGAAGCGATATCTTTAACCTTAGTTGGCTTATGGTTAACCAATAAATGCTTTCCATGAAGTTACTAGAAGTACTACCTTCTCAAAAAAGCAATCGAGTAAATATCAAAATTCCTAAATTGGTTTAGTGCCTAAATTGGTTTAGTGTAAAAAAACATTCATCATAAAATATTTATTAGGTGATATGTATAATTACAATTTTTCATATTTCTGTTGGATTGTGTGTTTTCCCAAAACTCATTATTTATTCGCAAAGGTAAAATTGGAAATTTTGCTTTTACTACAATACTTTCTTGAGAAGGATTCACCTTCTTAGCTTTTTTTTTTTTTTTTTTGGATGTTGAAAACGATAATTTGTAATGTGCTTTTTGCATTTGCACAGAAACATGCGTTCAATTTTTTTGCTTTCTGAGTCGTCCCAACCATTTGCGTTGGTGACATTTAAAAATTGGGTCTCTCTCTCTCTTTTTTCAATTCCTACTATTAGGTCACACTCTCCCTATATATATCTTGTAAAAATTTTTAATCGTTAATAAAATACCTTTTATTCATCCACTCAAGTTCAAATACATTTTTTAAACTTGTAGTGGATGACACTGGATGTTAATACAGTTTTGGTGACAATAAACTGCATAATTTATGTACAGGACCGCCCAAAATATTCTAAATACATTACGCTCTATGGGCCGAAATTCATTAAACTCTCATATCTCAGAAACTATTAGGCGTAGAATGTTGAAACATTATATTCAGGATTGTTGTAACATCCTTTGTGCATCCGCCATTTCGGTCCCATTCGACAGGATAGTTTATCTACAGGGCCGCCCAAAAGATTTTAAACACATTACGCTCTATGGGCAGAAATTCATTAAAGCATATTTTAGAGGTATTAGGCTAGTTCAGAAGTGATATATGCTGTTAAGGGTTACAAAATGGATTTTTACATCGAAGAAAGTGTCTTTATCATTCATAGTGCTGCTACAGGAACATTCAAAAGATTTCCAACACTTTACGGCCAATGGCAGTGTTAAGGACATTCATCCATTTCAAGTACAATACCGTCCTACCATATAGTTAGGTAATGGTCCGAACACGTCACGTGCTTCCCTCAAGAATTACGCGAAAAGACGCCAAGCTTGGCGACTTTTGTAAGTGTGTATGCATTTATATATCTCATTCAAATTTTCAGTCGTTAATAAAATACTTTTTATTCATCCACTCAAATTCAAATATTTTTTTTTCAAATGTTAATTCATTAGTTAAATGTAATTAATTAAATTTAATAAAGAGTAACTAAAATAAAGCTTTTCTTTGTTGACCTAAGTAGGAATTGACATAAATTTTCTTTTATATATATAACTTGTTTTGTTTTCTTTTAAGAACCTGCAGATGGGGGGGGGTGGCTGCTACAAAGCAGAGGCGCAACTTAAGGTTTTAAGGCAGCAGATCGCCGCGTGGGTTAACTCATCCCGTTGTCTATTGGAGTAGAGTAGCTGCCATGCTTGTAGGGTCCGCCAATTAGGCGGACAAATTTCTTAGCTAGTGGCGCTCTTAGTATGTCTAATGGTTCTTTTGGTGTTCTTTTGCTGTTTTGAGAATATTTCTTGGCTGTTGCAGGGAATGATTATTTTGAATATAATGCGAGATTGATATTCTAGCCATTGATTTCTGTCAATGCTGATAAGATTTGCTTTAGTGTCACACATGCTTGCCAAATGGGATGCTTGTAAATCGAGCAAGTGGTTTTAGATGATTATTACTAGACTATAATTTTGACGGGTGTCAGGTCTTGAAGTGGATGCCTTGTTTTCCTCGGAGTCTCCTAATTTTGAACCAATTCCAGATGAGAGGCCTATCACCTAAAATCGACACCCACAGAGATATCGTTTGAACATGGGTGACATTGGAGCCACGGCAGATTTTACACGAAACTATAGCAATCAGCCGAGAGAGGAGTAAAAATTGGGTCTTATAAGAAGTTCCCCAGTGAGTTTTACCGTCATAAGTCATTAGTTTCATAGGTAGACGGCTTGACGACATCTTGATGTTTTCAGGTAAGTTTTCCAGCCCAGTTTAACCAAATTGTCCCGTCTTTCTTCAATTTATTTTCGAATTTTTCACATTTCTCTGGATTTTTTCTTTCCATCTTTTCCTCAATTCTTTTATCAGATTTCGCTTTACTTCCTTCTAAAATAGACATTCTTTCATCACTTGAGTTGACATTATTTTATAACAGACATTCTCTATCTCCTCCTTCATAACCTTCAACTGCCCTTGGCTTCTTGATTTTCAAAATTCAAAATTTTCTAGATTTTTCTCTATTTTCTCCAATTTCGCTTAAATTTCTTCTTGTCTGGCGTTCATCTCAGCTTGTCCAACTTCAATTTTCTTCTCCAAATGGGATTTCCTTGTCCCGCTTTCATCTTGTCTTGCTTTCGTCTTGTCTGGATTTTATCTCAGCTTTCATCTCTTTTGCGACTTTCATGTCCTTAATCATGCTCATCAATTCTATTACACGTATGTGGATCTTCCGGCTTCCACTGCGAAAACGATACTCTAAGCTTCTTTTGTAGTTCTGAACTGAGGCACATATGCCTTGATGCTTTAATTTTTAATAAAATGATATTGAGAATGTGTAAATTTTGCTCACTAACGCCAGATTTTATTTTTGTTTGCCGTAATACAAAAGAATATTTGAATGCTATTGAAATATCACGATTTCGTGAATATATAGGATATTTTATTTTAATTTATGTATCTCGAAAGAACCTGTAGGGCAGCAATTACCTTAAAAGTTTCCTGACAGCTTTCGTTTGTGGGTGCTAACAATTCTTTACTACTGAAACAGAGATTCGGAATTAGGGTTTTGTTCGAAAAATTATTTGAAAACACGCTTTCCATTTGTCGTTTTTAAGTGTAATTTTCTTTTTTTTTTATTATAAGATTGTTCTTTGATGTGAGATTTATGTCGGGTGTGAAACGGTTAAGTTTTTCTTCCAGTTTTTCCTCTCGTCAAAACCATTACTGGGAAAACCTGTGTTTGACACCTGCAGAAAACTCGGCTTGGCTTTCGGGTTCGCAGCTTAAAAGTCTGGTGTATATGGAATGAAAAGTTCTAGTAATCAGTTCATTTGTCAGGACGGAACACAAATTTTACTGGATCTAGAAATTCGATGAACAATCTTCAATGTTCAATTCACAGAAATTAACAAGCAATAAAAAAATATTTTTCGATCGAAACAATTGTACAAGTTGATAAGTACCTTTTATGTGTGTTATTTCGAAAAGTTTTAATTATTTTAAGCATAGCAATAACTCCCTTTTCAACAATCAGCTAAGAACAGTCTTTTTCAAATGCTGTATTCAGCATACAATAAAATCATTTCACAATGTAACAAGAAAGGCAAATCACACAGTTCGCATAGATTATAAAACGCTTTCCAACTTAATGTTAATACTGCGAATAATTGTAGCAGTAAATCTTCACAGTTAACCATTTAGTGCATAAAGATTTTTATTATAACGAAATTAACGTCATATAAGTAATTACTGTGAGTTATGTATTAATTGTAAGCGCATAAAATCATTTTTGTATATTCATTTCATAATCTGAAAACAATTCAATTTCTCCAGGAAGTCATTCTTGGTGATGGAGAGAAAAAAAAAAATTAAACTTATATAAATCTGGAAAAAGTCATTCTCACTTGCAATAGCTAATTCTGTCATGCAAATGATTAACTTTTTTTTTTTTTTTACTTTCGACAACTTTGACACCAATGTAAAGTCATTCTCACTTACAATAGCTGATTTTGTCATGCAAATGATTAACTTTTTTTTACTTTATCTAATGAAATGTAGCTGAAAATAGAGAAAAATAGCTTAAAAATGAGGAAACGGATGGACTTCATATATTTAAAATAGCGCAGACTGTTTTCTATATTTTTATACATATTTATGAAAAATTTAAAGTGGATCATACAAACGGTGTAGATGTTACTAGACTTTTTGTGGTTAATTTTGCAATCTTTTTGCAGTAATGCCGGGAAAAAGTTTTATCTTGGAATCAGAGATCAGCTTAGCCATATAGTAGGATGATATATTTTAAAGAATAACCTCCCATAGAGTACAATGTATTGGGAATATTTTGAGTGCTCCTGTAGAAAAACTATAAATGCTACATAGACCATTTTCAATAGGGTACATGATACAGTAGATGAGAATAACATATTTAAATTTTGTAGAAATCGATGTATATTTACGAGAATTGGAGCACGGACGGACGGACAGACAGACAAACCGAAATCATAAGCACTTTTCAACCTTGTTGGAAATTGTTATAATCTCTAGTGGAAATTCTCGAGCAGAACTCCTCATCATTCAACAATGAAGAATTCACAGCCTTCAAAAATGTCTCAAAACAAGCGAGAAAGCGTCGCTTGTAATACTGCAATACAAGGAAGCAGAGAACTTTGGCTGACAGCTAAAATATTCACTAGACTGGCAGAACTGAACTGCTGGAACATGATCTGCCCTTCGTATATAGCATATCCAAACTTCCTAGCAATTTCGAGAGATTCCATTATTACGATCAATCGCGAACCTTGATAGCGTATTCCTACTGCTGCTGCGTAATATTTAAGAAGGAAAGCAAACATTACAGGCTTCATCAGTAAAGTCGTGCAAAATGCCGACAAGTTCGGAACCCTTTTGCCAAATTTGGTGCCAACTATAAGTCTCCAAAACTGAAGTCAGCTAAGCGATATCGTCGATGCATGGCGAGAAACCGCCAAACACTATAGGGAAACCCAAAACTCCTATCTCGCGTTGTGTTTAACAGATTTACGAGCAACAAAATGCAAATTTTAATTATTTGGCGCATATAATATGAATTTTATAATAAATTTAACTCGTGAAGAGCATATCACTCCCCCCCCCCAAATTCGTAACATTATATATGCATGTATGCATACAAGGAATGCTAATAAAAATGAATGAAAAATGTGATCATTAACCGGCAACTTTGTTCTGACATTGTAAAATTGTCATATCAAAATTGTCATTATATTTTCTGAACCAAAAGAATTTAGGATCTCAGTTGTCCAATGTATAGTTATTATATCCAGTTTTCAGGCTCCCCCAAAACTCCAAATTTCAATTTTTGCTCCTTAAAATTCCCTTGAAAATCTGAGGGGGGGGGGCAATCTGGCAACACACGTTTCCTTTCCTCGCTCACCGTTTCCTTCACCCACCCACCCCGAAATGTTTTTGGCTAGGTTTCATCTAGCATTCAACACAGATGTACTGTTCTGGTAAAGCAGTTACACCAGACGGAGAAAACTTGGTATAACTGATTCACTTCACGAGGAAAGAATGATTTCACCAAATAGGGTGCATTATATTGCCCCAATAATTACTACTATTTTAACCCTTTGAGGCGCAACCCTTTCCCAACTCTGAAAAAAGGGCTTCCGTTGCCATCGCTCGACTTAACTAGTACCAGCAAGATGGCGGACGATCGAAACGTTCATCGTGTGCCACAGATCTAGAGACCCTTTTTTTTACGACAGCTGGCTGTGCCGGGCACAGCCAGCTGCGTCAAAAAAAGGGGTCACTAGATCTGTGGCACACGATGAACGTTTCGATCGCCCGCCATCTTGCTGGTAGTTAAGTCGAGCGATGGCAACGGATGACCTTTTTTTAGAGTTGGGCAATCTATTCAGCTGTTCTCGCATTCTTCCATTTTTCAGCAGATGCCAGTGCTGTTAAAAATAATTGCGACCATTTTTTGTACGGGAAATGACGTGCTAAAAAGTAAAGGATTCTCGTGGAGCTGTGTCACCCGCAACTATATTTATAGAAATCCAATCTATTCTTCGTAACTGGCAACAGTCAAAACGTCAGAATTTGGTGTTCCCAGAGCGGGATCAGTGCGCGTTAAGCGGTTAATGCGACTGAGTTTCGAAGCGAAAGATTACCCTTCATCACTCGAATGCAGTTGCACCAAACCCAGTAAACTGGGTGCAGCTGATTCACTCGAAGAAAGAAGTATGCCGTCTCAAAACTACCGCGGTATACAGCTCAATACTGCGACGAAGGTCGCAAAGAAAATACATAAATTTATTCACTCACTAATTAAACATTCACAGCATTAAATAGTTTTATTGCCAAAGACTGGCAGTAGTGCTTCAGAATTAAAAAAAAAAATAATAATTCCTTAGTAGCTAGTGGCTAGTGACTTCACAGAGTTCTCTAGCCACTTTTATACGAGTGTTAGTGGTCATAATTTTTTGTAATCCTCTAACAGCACATCCAAATTTCGTTTGTATCGCTTCACCGTTCCTCCCTCCCCCCCTTGTCCTCCATCCAAATTTGTTCTGCGACACAAGTCGTTGATTTGGTTATGTCCTGCTTTGGGTTCAGTACTCATCCCTAGTATTGCGCTCTAGTTTGTAAAAAGATCAGTTTTGAAGGTCGCTAATTTGGCGTTAGACAGATCGTTTTCTAGTCGACAGTAATAATTCCACAGTCGCCACTAGCGATCTGGCGACCGCTAATCTGAGTGCAGTAGGTATGCCGCACGATCTAGAAGCTGTTAGCTTTAGCCCCAGGGATTTCCCAGTGCTTGAAGGTTCATTGTTCCTCGCAATTTACAGGATTAAATGAGCGATGGTCGTTCCCCGATCTGAAACCTCTTACGACTTTCACTTAAGAAGTTGGGACCAACCATCGAGAACACTTACGGCTCCACAGATTTAACGTCTATGTTATACACTGTGGTTTCTTGATCAGCGGGATGCTAACCCTGGTGTTCCGATCCGGAATCTAGCCCAACTCCCTATATGAATCGTGCAATCGCGATATGCATTATCGAGACGACAGCCCCCTGGCTAAGGGTCTCAATACCAACCAACCTCCAAACATGATATGCATTTGATAATTCATTCAGCAGTAGTCAAGACTGTAGTTCGAAAAAAATAATGTGATTTTGATACATAAACACAAATAAACTAATTACATCAGACGATTCAAACATTTTAGGAAGCCTCTCCACAGAACCATAAATCTGTATCAGCTGCAAAACTTTCAGAACAAATTCTTAAAAATCGAAAATTTTGTAAAATGAAAAATTTTGTTAGGAAATTTTATCTTTAAGAATTTTTTTCTGGATGTTTCATAAAAGGCGCACATTTTTTGTCAAGTGAATAGTGCAGCTTTTGAAGAATTATCCTCAATTTTTTGGAATCCCTGGAGCAAATTTGTTTATTTCAATTTGTGTACCAAGAGTGAAGTAGGTTTTGTTTCTTTATCTACAGCTTAAGTCCTTAATTGGGAAAGGAGGAGCTCCAGCTATTTTCTTTCCGAAAATTGCCAACTTTGTAGGTATTGTATTATGATGGATAAGAACAAAGAATAACTATTTTCAAAAATGTTAAAAGATATGTCTCTCTCATGCAAGATGCAGAGATTCTGCGATGGGTGGGAGAGAAAAGAAAAAACGCAGACTGATGTTGGTCGTGGTGAATGAAATCGAATTTTTCGCACTTATTTCTCCAAAATTCCTGAACGTCATAGGATGTAGCGGCTCACTGACTTTTCGTCTGCTGCAGCAGATAGCGACGCGGTCACCGGCATCGCCGAGGTAAACAGACGCACATCTTTTTTTTTTGTTGTTGTTGTTGCTGTTTGTTCTCTGCCGCTCTCCCTCACCTCACGATCTCCGTCTATTTTGAACGGGAGCGGAGAGAGACCAAAGGAACATCAAGATGGAGGGAACGGGGGACGGAATCAAGAACGCCAATTTCTTCTCAAGCTCGTTCTGTCGTCGCTCGCGTATGAGAACAGATAAAATTTCGGATTTTTATCAGGTTTGTGTGCATGAGCTTCATTTGGATCAGTGCTTCGAAATTCTTATCTGAATCTGGGTTCACGAACACAGTCAAATTTCAGCGTCCTGGCTATATATAGCATCAGCGCATTTGTCGTAAAATCAAAAGCCTACTCATACATATTTTGACAGACTTCTTTCTTTCTTTCTTTTTTCTCTCTCCCGAAATTTCTTATGTTTGGAATCTTGACTTACACGAGGGATGCGTTTCAAGAATCCTCGCGTAAGTGAAAAGTTCTCGGATACCACATTTCGAAACAAATACACAAATATTTTTAACACTCTGACTGTTTTAAACTATTCCCTAACTATATATTGCCATTTCTCACATAAATTATAGTGAATGAATGAATGTTGGCTCTTCTTTCTGCTGGCGAAAATTATTTTTTACATGTACTTAATAATATTAGTAATAATTTAAAAAACCGGTTCAAGATGTCAAATTCTTTTTAACAGGTACTTATTATTAGTATTAATTTTTTTAAAAATCTGATGTGTCCAACACATGACTTCCTTGCACGTCCATTAGATCAAAAATATTTTCGACGCACTTCGTCTAAATTTATTTGTTTGAAAGAGATAAAATATCAATAATAGTAAGGTTTAGCGATTTCTAGCCAAATATTTCGATATGGCCAAGCTGAGTTCAATTTGAAAGATTTCCTTCTGACACTTTATTTGGCGATATTTCACCAAAAGCCGACAAACTTGAGATAGTCAGCGAGATTTTGGGGATAGCCAAAGTAGTCATTGACCACAGACTTTCAATGAATTGAATGCATCTATACACCTCAATGTATTCAAAGTCATTTGGCTCACCATGTAAATAAATTCTCAGTCGATTGCTGTCAAAAAAGATATTGAAAACAGTTAGATATTAAAATAGTTCTAAATACAAAGTTAAAAAATCTACGGGTTAAAGTTTTAGAGTTATACAAAATAGGAAATAATTTTTGGCGTCAAATTTGGCGATATTTCGGCGAAACTCGTCAATGTCGACGACATTTGGCGAGATTTTAAGCATGAACCAAACAATGACAGATTATCGCCAAATTTGGCGATATTTCGCCAAAACTCGCCAAGAACGATAACAAATGGCGATACTTTGGGCATGGACCAAATGACTGACTATCGCCAAATTTGGCGATATTTCGCCAAAACTCGCCAAGGTCGAGGACAGACGGCGAGATTTTGGGCATGTACCAAACAATGACTGTCTACAGTTGTATTATATTGAAGATGTCCATAGACATTAAGGTACTGAAATTCTTTTCGGTGGTCCTGTAAATAAACTCTCCAGTAGATTGGAACCAAAAATCGAGATGCACAACTAGATGTTACAACATTCTTATATATGAAATTTCATAATAGTTTTTGAGATTTGAGAGTTAAATATGCACACACATACACCAAAAGTCGCCAAGCTTGGCGACTTTTGGCATAGTTCTTGAGGGAGGCACGTGACCGTGGTCGGACCATTACCTAACTCATGTGGTAGGACGGTATTGTGCTTGAAATGGATGAATGCCCCTAAAATTGCTATTGACCGTAATGTATTGGAAATCTTTTGAGTGTTCCTGTAGCAGAACTATAAATGATAAAGACACTTTTTTTAATGGAGAAATTCATTTTCTAACTCTTTACTGCATATATCACTTCTGAGTCGTTTGAAATAGCCCAATACCTCTAAAAAACGCTTTGATGAATTTCGGCCCATAGAGCGTAAAGTATTTCAAATCTTTTGGGCGGTCCTGTAGATAAACTATTCAGTCGAATGGAACCGAAAGGGGAGGTGCACAACTAGATGTTACAACAATCCTAAATATAAAGTTTCAACATTCAACGCCTAACAGTTTTTGAGATATGCGAGTTTAATGAATTTCGGCCCATTGAGTGTAATGTATTTCGAATCTTTTGGGCGGTCCTGTACATAAACTATCCATTCGATTGCCACCAAAAGGGGAGGTGCACAACTAGATCATAGAACAATCCTAAATATCAAATCTCAACATTCTACGACCAATAGTTTTTGAGATATGCGAGTTACATACATACGTACGTACGTACGTACATACGTACGTACGTACAGACGGCATGGAAAAACTGGCCACAGTAGACTCGCCACTGGTCAAAATGAGTTGCAGACGCGTTAATATGATCGTGCATGCTAGCCTACGATGAGATGCATCGAAAATTTTTTTTTAATTAAATTTAGAGGTAGTCAAAATCGGTTTTTATGTCGAAATATGGCCCCCAAAATTTTTCGGGATCACATTACTTCCTTATACTACGTACAAGGAAGTAAAAAGGGTGCAAGATGCCAAAGTTTCTAGTTTTTTACTTCCTTGTACGTAGTATAAGGAAGTAATGTGATCCCGAAAAATTTTGGGGGCCAAATTTCGACGAAAAAACCGATTTTGACTACCTCTAAATTTAATTAAGAATTTTTTCAATGCATCTCATCGTAAGCTAGCATGCACGATCATATAAACGCGTCTGCAACTCATTTTGACCAGCGGCGAGTCTATTGTGGCCAGTTTTTCCATGCCGTCTGTACGTACGTACGTACGTATATATGTAACTGGCATATCTCAAAAACTATTGGTCGTAGAATGTTGAGATTTGATATTTAGGATTGTTCTATGATCTAGTTGTGCACCTCCCCTTTTGGTCGCAATCGAATGGATAGTTTATGTACAGGACCGCTCAAAAGATTCGAAATACATTACGCTCTATGGGCCGAAATTCATTAAACTTGCATATCTCAAAAACGATTAGGCGTAGAATGTCTAAACTTCATATTTTGGATATTTGTAACATCTAGTTGTGCACCTCCCCTTTTGGTTCCATTCGACTGGATAGCTTATCTACAGGACCGCCCAAAAGATTCGAAATACATTACGCTCTATGGAGCGAAATTCATTAAACTCGCATATCTCAAAAACTATTGGTCGTAGAATGTTGAAACTTTATATTTAGGATTGCTGTAACATCTAGTTGTGCACCTCCCCTTTCGGTTCCATTCGACTGGATAGTTTATCTACAGGACCACCCAAAAGATTCGAAATACATTACGCTCTATGGGCCGAAATTCATTAAACTCGCATATCTCAAAAACTATTAGGCGTAGAATGTTGAAACTCTATACTTAGGATTGCTGTCACATCTACTTGTGCCGCTCCACTTCCGGTTCGATTCGACTGCATATTTTATCTACAGGGCGGCTCAAAAGATTCTAAATACATTACGCTCTATGGGCCGAAATTCATTACAGCGTATTTTAGAGGTATTGGGCTATTTCAAACGACTCAGATGTGATATATGCTGTTAAGAGTTACAAAATGAATTTCTCCATTAAAAAAAGTGTCTTTATCATTTATAGTTTTGCTACAGGAACACTCAAAAGATTTCCAATACATTACGGTTAATGGCAATTTTAGTGGCATTCATCCATTTCAAGCACAATACCACATAAGTTAGGTAATGGTCCGACCACGGTCACGTGCCTCCCTCAAGATCTACGCCAAAAATCGCCAAGCTTGGCGACTTTCGGTGTACGCGTGAGCGTATTTAACTCTCAAATCTCAAAAACTATTATGAAATTTCATATATAAGATTGTTGTAACATCTAGTTGTGCATCTCGATTTTTGGTTCCAATCTACTGGAAAGTTTATTTACCGGACCACCGAAAAGAATTTCATTACTTTAATGTCTATGGACATCTTCAATATTATACAACTGTAGACATTCATTGTTCTGTCCATGCCCAAAATCTCGCCGACTGTCGTCGACCTTGGCGAGTTTTGCCGAAATATCGCCAAATTTGGCGATAATCAGTCATTTGGTCAATGCCCAAAGTATTGCCATTTGTTATCGTTCTTGGCGAGTTTTGGCGAAATATCGCCAAATTTGGCGATAATCTGTCATTGTTTGGTCCATGCTTAATATCTCGCCATATGTCGTCGACATTGACGAGTTTCGCCGAAATATCGCCAAATTTGGCGCCAAAAATTATTTCGTATTTTGTATAACTCTAAAACTTTAACCCGTAGAATTTTGAACTTTCGTATTTAGAACTATTGTAATATCTAACTGTTTTCAGTATATTTTTTGACAGGAATCGACTTGGAATTTATTTACAGGGTGAGCCAAATGACTTTAAACACATTGAGGTGTATGGATGCATTGAATTCATTGAAAGTCTGTGGTCAATGACTACTTTGGCTATCCCTAAAATCTCGCAAACTATCTCAAGCTTGTCGGCTTTTGGTGAAATATCGCCAAATAAAGTGTCAGAAGGAAATCTTTCAAACTGAACTCAGCTTGGCGATATCGAAATATTTGGCTAGAAATCGCTAAACCTTACTATTACTGATATTTTATCTCTTTCAAACAAATAAGTTTAGAGGAAGTGCGTCGAAAATATTTTTAATTTAATAGACGTGCAAGGAAGTCATGTGTTGTACACATCAGATTTTTTTCTTTTTGTAATCAATCACTTTCTCTCTTTCTCCAATAGCTTTAGAGATATTTGCTAGTAAGCTTATTGCACAGTTTCTGCCCACTTTTCGACTAACTTTGTCTTCTCACTCTTCAGTTTTACAAAAGTGATTTTTAAGAAGAATGTTGCGGAGTATTGAGCCTTTAAAAAGAGTTATTTTCTGTAATTTTATCTTTAACCCGAATTAATTATCAAAGGTTATAACAATTTGAAAATTTCTAAAATATGAATGAATGCAATGAGTTGCATTTTCCAGTCATTCAAGAGTTACCTCTTTTTGTAAGCGCTGTATATTTTGTTCAAACTTGAATGATGTGTACATGTATGTAAATATACAGTATGCATATAAAGTGGGTTTGTCAAATATGTAACCAGAGAATGATCCGAGGTCTCCCCTCGATATTTGGATTTTTATCAACAAAATCATAACGAAGTTTTTGTGAAGAGTTAAGGGTATTTTAACATTTTGTCTCCATCCACTGAAAGGAGTTATTGGTAATTTTATTTTTAAGTAATCAAAAGTTATAGCAATTTATAAATTTCAAGAATATTCCATATACTTCGAAGTGGTTGAAGAACACCGACGAACATATCCAGACAGAAACAAGGGCGGCTCCAGACTTAGGGATGGACGCGCGACGCGAGAATTCTCGCATTGTCTCACGAGACGAGACGCGAGACGAGACAGGCATTTTTTTGCGAGACGAGACGCGAGACGAGAAAGAAAATATTTTGCAGGACGAGACGCGATACGAGACAGATTCTTGTCTCGCGCGAGAATTCTCGCATTTTTTTCCGTCTCGCCTAAATACGATCTGAAAAGCGACAATTTGCCTGAAGCCTCTACCGTTTAACTTGCGTCTCCTTCGTTTTCGGTCCTGGTATACTATCAGCACTCTACAATACGCACAAACACGTAACATTTAAAATTAGAACAGACGAGAGATATACAAAACACACAAAGGAGAGGATAAAGAAAGAGGCGGAAAAAAAAGAAAACAGAGAAGAGTTGAAAGAAAAATAATAAGTAAATAGGAAAGGCGGTATGGTATGTTCAAATCTGACCACTTTTAGACGGGGCCCGGGGCATTAAGTTTGGGGCCCCCCTTACTGTCCCCTTTTTTACGCATTAAGCCCCTTTACTGAGCCTCTCTTTTTTAAGCATTTTAACCCAGTTTTGACCGCTGTTGTACTCGAAAATTGCATTTCAGTTAACTGTAGTTTTTGTACTTTAATCAAATCGTATTTATCACCCCAAAAAAAATCTCTAACTTGATCTAGTGATAGACAATTAGGTAATACCTATATTATAGAGGAAATTCAGTTTTTTCCCCACAGTTACTATTTCAGTACATATGAATTTATAATTTAGATAATCGGGATATATATGGGCCCCCTTTTTCTTCAGGGGCACCGGACTACCGCCTACCCCCCCCCCTTGCCCCTGTGATAATCGGGTTTCGGGTATATCAGAGAGAGATTAGAAGTAGAGCAACTTGCATTCGCATTGATGCTTAGTCTGAGTAAGTTGAAATATGGTTGAATATCCTTGGTTGAAATATCCTTGTACCGATATTATCCTCAAACTTTCCCGCACGTTGCGGCGTGCGTAGGGGGGGGGGGCGCCCACCCTGGTAACAACTTTCTAGGGGCGGTTAAATCCCTATTGTTGGCCTATTTTAAAGAGATTAAAATGACATTTTTAATTCTTATATATTAATATCGGACGGAAAGAAATGCAAGCAATTTTTTTAAAAACTATTTCTCTTTTCGTTTATATTATCATGTTTTCCCTTCCTTCGGCTTGCAAAACTTTTATAATTTTTTTTCCTCCCCATCATTTTATCTTGCAGTTGGGTTCCTATTCTAAAATTATCTTCGCCTGTTAGATGTCTCTTCATTTTTTAAAACAAATCCACACTGGATATACATTAGGGGGATTATGGTTTAATTTTTCTGTAAACAGGGCGACCATAACGACTGTAGTACTATCGCTAAAAATTATTGTGGAAAAGTACAAACGGATAGTCGTCAACAAATTAACAGTTCAGTAATTTAAAATATAAGCAAAAAATAAGACGTCTATTAACCCATTTGTGCCTGGATATTTTTGCGACTTTATTCAATTTTTACTGATAACAGAAATAATAGATAAATTTCTGATGTCAACTTCTTGAACAAGGGATGATTTCTTTTAAAATCATTATGCATAAAAATCGAAATATCAACATCCTACTTGGTCATGTTAAAATATTTTGTAGAGTTAAGGCTCAATACTCGAAATAAAGGCTAGGAAAAATAAATAACGTTTTCGACTAATAGCAAAAATGCCGTCCCAAAAAAGGGACGCTAGGCATAAATGGGTTAACCAACTGAGATACTATAATGAAATCTAAAAATGCACACACGGTAATGTTATTGGAAATATTAAATCTTGTTTTCATTAATATAAAAATTACACATATTTTAGAGACTTGAAATTGACGTTAAAGTAAATAGTAGAGATTTAATAAAGACTAAAAGTGTTCTGTTTATAATTTTTCAAGGGTTATCTTACAACCAACTGAACGATAAGTAATTCTAATTTGTGTTAATATATCCCGCAGTAATTTCAACAGAGGAGATTACTTGAACTTAAAAAAAAAAAAAATCTCTTTTGTCTCATGCAGATATGATTTTAGTAAAATATTCGCTACTTCTCGTATGAAGAGCGGGTGCGCAGCTATTTTAAAACAAACGGTTGTCCATTTCATGTAGTGTCTGAAGTATTTAATGCTACAACTTGAACAGTGTGATGTAGAACTACAGTATGATGTAGAAATAACACATTTTGAAAGTCGGGAGTTCTCTGCAAACCGCTAAGCTTTTCACTTTTCTGATCGCGAATGACACTGACGTAGTTTTTTGAGTCATTATATTGCTATGATGCCAGGTTAATACTCATGACGCAAACTTTACATCAAGAGTCAAATAATTTTGCTTTTATTTTAGATTCCATATCACTGGAATTAATTGAAATTACTCATGTTAGGAAAATTTTCGTTTACTACAGTGCGAAGAACGGGCACGCAGCTAGTAAATAAAAATAAATACTATATTTTCGGTGTGACATTATATAAACGGATTAAATCTCAATTTCTTTTACTTCAAATGCCGATATATGCTGATATATTTATTAATATATCTCCTAATGTGGCTATATGTAAGTAATTGTTATTATTAATATTAATTTTCAATAAAATCCCAATAATAAGTTAGTATAAAATGGTAACGAAATCGCAGTCCTTAATTTTGCGAGACTCGCGAGACGAGACAGCAATTTCTTTGCGAGACGCGAGACGAGACACAGTGTTTGCGAGACGAGACGAGACGCGAGACGAGACAGAGGTTTACCACTGCGAGACGAGACGAGACAGCTCCGATTCTCGTCTCGCACGTCTCGCGTCCATCCCTATGGACTGAATTTTCGGAGGGGGTCATTGAACTTTCCAGATGGGTATATACATTGTCCAAAATGCAAATTGAACGCACGAAGTCATGAAGTATGCGAATCTAAGGTTACAAAACAAAACTTCGGAGGGGCCCATGGCCCCCATAGCCCCCTCACTGGAGCTGCCCTTGGACAGAAATAAATACATGCAAGCCCAGGTCTACCGATAGTAAAGCATAATTTTATTTCCAATAAATCCCCACACTGAGGACGCTGAGCATTAACGGGTTAAATCGATTGCTAAAACAAATCTGATTTCACCTGAAAAATATCAGTAGATACTAATCGCTGACAGTAAAAAGTAAATTAACTCCACTCATCCAAACAAATTGGCAACTCAGAAAGTGGGTAAGCGGGCTTCCCTTCTGTTAGTGGCGGTAACCATGGCACCGAGATTAGCTTCTCTATTATGGATACGATGGTAAGACATGAGTCAGCTGTGTTGTGTCATTAATTGAGATCCTCCTACCTCTTTGCTAGAACAAAAATTTTCAGCTTTAAGCCAAATATTTCTTCTTTTGTTCGAAAGACCTTGGAAATCACCATTAGGTAGCAATTTTGAATATAATTGCACTGTTTTTACTTGCTGATGAAGGAAAATAAAACTCTTTTTTCATTCTTTTTTCTACAACTGCTGCTATAAATGGATATAAATTGCAAATAGAGCTATTTCCGTGTGGTACCAGCTTAATAAATGATAGACTAAGATTTCGTGATAGGTTTTAAGCATTAAATAAAGGTAGACATTGAATTGACTTAGATGGAGGTCACATTATTTAAAATGTAATGGGCATTAATAAACTAAAAATATGAAATTATTCCATTATTTATTCCAACACCCAATTGAGTTTTGCATTTCGAAATTGTCTCAAGATAACATGAAATCGAGGATTGTCGGGTACCTCGCCTCTATGTTGTCGAACTGTTTTTCTTTCAGAAAAAAAAAATTTCAATTCTGGGAACAGGTAAGTCACAGGGTGTTACGTCGTAACTGTATGGAGTCTGGGGAAGCTGTGTAATGTTGTGTTTCGTCAAAAGACCTTTTCACTGTGTTCGTCGAATTCGTTGGCGTATTGTAGAGGCAAAAAAAGCTGTTCACATCCAGATATAACGAAATCCAACAAAGGGACCCAAAAAAAAAAAAAACAGATGAGAGAGAAAAGCCATTGCAAACAAAGACACACATGTGAACAAACTAACATACCTTGGCACTAACAACAGTACCGGACGAAGAGAAACCAAGTCACTGGTTACACTCGTGGACAAATAGCGGCAAGTTTGTAAAATTGCAAAAGCAACCAAGGTTGGACACTTTTGTCCAACCTTGGTTGCTTTTGCCGCCAAGTATGTCTATAAAATATTAAGTCCCCAAAATTGAACCCCGCTGGGCGATATCTTCTATATTTGCCCAGAAAAAAGCCAAACCCTACTGTTTATTTAATTTGAATATTAATTAGTACCTATAAAGGTGTCTGTATTAGTATAAATAAAGGAGAAGTACAGCTAGAATATGCCTGGTAAAGATTGTAAAACAATTTTAGTAGGCGATTTTAATATAAATTTCAATTCTGAAGAAGTGCTTTATGGGACAAGAGAGACAAATAGGCACACTCATGGATAATGACGACCATTCCAAACACTATTTGTAATCGTGAAGTATATAGTTAGAAGAATACGCCTGACGAAGATTGCAAAATAATTTTAGTAGGGGATTTTAAAGTAAATTTCAACTCTGAAGCGTTTCGTGGAGTAAAAACTACAAAAACGTACACTCGTGGATTATGACATGCTTTCCAACGTAATGGAATCAGGAAGACAAATTGCGATGACGCAAGGATTATGATACACTTTTAATCTGTACCACTTTAGTGCACATTTAAAATATGAAAGTGTTCCAGATTTCCCTTTTTTTTTTTTTTTTTTTTTGGATACTTTCAAAGGTTGAAAAGTAGGGATCGACCGATACCACATTTTCGCCGATGACCGATACCGATACTTTACCTATAAATCCATTTTCAGAAATAGCCGATACCGATACTTTTAAGTTATGGTATCGGCCGATACCGATACTTAACCGATACCGATACTTTACATAATTTAATGTCATTTAAACCTACATCTGTATTTTGGGCAATTTTTGTAACGAGAGTGTAGTTCTCGTTAAAATGAATAACAGCATGATGAAATTTGATCCCAGTAGAAAGCATTAAAAAGAAAAAGCAGTGGATACACTGAAGTGTGAATTTACAGTAGTTCTAGTCTTTCTTTTTTATTCAATCATGCCGACGAATGGCCGACTTTATAAAAAGCTGAGCACTGGGAAGCGTCTTAGTGTGCAGATTCGGAATTCTTTCTCCTCGCGTAGCTGTCGATCTAGTGGTCTAGAGTTTTGGGCGATTTTCTCCAGATGTTACGTGAATATGCGTTAGACTCCTTTAAAAAGTCCTCTGCCCAAGCCACCCTCCTATAGGTAGATGCCCCTCATTTAGGCTTGATAGAACACAAAGACGGGGGGGGGGTTAAAGGGATATATTAATAAGAGAATCCATTACCAGTGCCGACTGGTGCAAATATTTAAATCAATTTTTCTCAACCTCTATTTTGTCGCCTAATTTTTGCTATGAGCCAGATAAAAGGTTTCCATATTAGACCCAAAACAGATTCCTGCTTGCTCTTACTATATGTGTCTTTGTTTTGGTTCATTCCTCGTTTTTGTGCTTACAGAAGTAAACACATGAAATTTATTCAACTTCAAAGCTTGCAAGTTTTATTTAGATTTTCTTTTATTATAATTCTTTCACATATGAAAATATTTTTTAGATTACTTAAACTGCATTAGATTGTGACTAATAAAATGTCTGTATCTGAAGTTCTATAAGCTAAATAGAAACAAATTCCTCAAACGTATTTCGAAGGCTGAAATATTACACTTTAACACACATATGGGCAACGGCGGCCCCGGAACATTTGAAAACTCCGTATAAACCATTCAATATCCCAAATAAATCCCAACGGCCGCGACTTCGCTAACATCCTAAAGTTTGGTCCACAACTTTTCAAAGGTTGCCCATACCTGCTTTAACATTTTAAAGGTCATCATCCCCTGAAATATCAAACGATGTCAAGGACCCTCTCCCCCATCAATTTTGATATCTATATCATACCCAAGCCGAATCAGAGGTCCTTGCACCATTTTTTAAAATAAAAATTTAAAGCATGTCTATTAAGCGTAAAATCTATATCAAGAGCTAGACTTTCTCCAACGATATCAAAAGCCTATGTATACAGTAGAATCTCTCTATAACGAAGTCCCCTTACAACGAATTTCACCCTAAAACGAAATTTTTCATGGAAACGTAACTTTAAGGCTTAAATAACAGTACAAACATTCTTCATATAACGAAGAGCTTATCTTCCGATAGCGAATATTTCAGATTTACCTTTGATTCTTTTTGTTAGTTTTGAAGAAAATTTTAATTTTCGAACAGACCCCTTAGAGGAAGAGTAACAGTTGATAAAAATGGAGGCCAGGAAAGTGAAACTGACTCCGATAATGAAGACACCTCACCAGCGCCCGATTATGTTCAACAGGGGCACCGGGCATTGATAGATTTGGGGGCCCCTAATTATGAAAATTGTTATATTTTTCATAAAATTTTTATATAAAAAAGAATGTTTCAGGAAAAACATTTAAAATTGGGGGCCCTGGGCAAAGTCCCGATTTGCCCATAAGGCCATGCGCAAGGCCCTGCGCTTCACGACCAAAACCACATCAAACTTTAATGCTTCAAACTTTCAAAACCAAATGGAAGAAAATGTGCCTCACTCTATTTTCAGCGGACTTTTAAATGTGAATATTTTTATGAAAATTTAAAATCCCAGAATGCAAAACAATGTAAAATAACGGAATTTTGAAGTAAAATAAACGTAAGTGCATTACATATTTTATTCTCGAAATTCGTGGATTGTCTTTACATTTGAACATTTAATTTATACAATGAAAAGTAAGAAACCGTAAGTTTAACAAATTTATAATAAATACCAATTTATTTTTAATGTCATAATTTAATACTTTTAAATAGCGAATTAACTAAAATGTTTGTAATATTTGCTGAAATAACTGCAAAAAGCTCTAATCTCTGTACAACGAAATTTTCTCTATAGCGAATTTTTTAACTGGAATTCGAGCGAATTTTTTAACGAGCGAATTCGTTATAGGGAGATTCACTTGTGCGTGTATATATATGAATTAACTCTTTTTCGAGTCCACACAGTGAGAAAATAAACGTTTATAAAACTGATAACATTATAGCCTACCTCTCGACATTTGTTTTTTGCAATCCTTGCAGGTGGTGTATTTAGTGTTGAGCACCAATTCAAAATAATTTAGACGAATAGACGATTGTCCAGTTAAACTGTCATATAACGATTCTTGGTCCATAATTTCGACCACACTTGGTGATACGACATCCATTAAGCGATGGTTAGAATTAACACAGTTCGAAAACACTCGTGCAAACAAATGTGCCAATGCAACGACGCCTCTCATCTCATTACCAAAATAAAGATTCTAGAATGGTGGTGCGCCTGCGTGTTTTTCTTCTGAAAAGCGAAGTATCGGTTGAAAAGTATCGGTGAAAATGGATGAAAGCAACAGAAACCGATACTTTCCCGATACTTTTAGAATCGAAAGAACCGATACCGATACCTAAAAAAATAGGAGGTATCGGTGCCGATACTATCGGTTGCCGATACTATCGGTCGATCCCTATTGAAAAGTGTTGATTTCGGTTTGTCTGTCTGTCCGTCCGTGCTCTAACTACCGTAAATATTCATCAATTACTACGAAGAATGCTATTCTTTCGTATTGTACTAAATACCTTACTGAAAATGGTGTATGTAGTATTTATAGATCTTTTACATGCATACTTAAACTATTTCCAATACATTACGCTCTATGGGCAGTCATTCATTAAAGCGTAATTTAGAGATATTCGGGTATTTCAAATGAAAAAAAAAAAAAGAAAAGAAAAGAACTGATATATTTTAGTAAGGATTACAAGATAAAGTTGTCCATCAAAAATAGTGCGTCTATCACTTATAGTTATTCTACAGGGGCACTCAAAAGATTTCAAATAATTAGGGTCAATGGCAGTTTAGAGATTGTCATCTATTTCAAGCACAATACAATAAGTGTCAGAACGTTTATAGCAGTTTACTTCTGGTTAAAAAATGGAAATAACTTTTAAAGTTCTTTTACACGCCTCGCAAAATTATATTTTTGGCGATATACAGCTTATTTGTTTTAAAATTTATCTCCAAAATCTCGACACATTTAAGTAAAATAATCTCTAAATTTGACGCAAATCCATTATTGTTATGGAAAGTGCTTTACAATCGTTGTGTTTGGCATGATTTATCTTTCTTTTTCTTTTTTAACAAACTCGCGCACGTTAACAAATCTTTTTGATAATGTGTATCGTGTTCTGCTTCCTACGCTGAATTACTACTGAGGTGGAGATCAGAAGCTGTAAGGTTATCAGCAACTCACCTTGAAATTAGGTGTTAGTCGACTTTGTGGGACAAGACAGTCATTGGATTTTAATCTTTTACTGCCTACATGCACATTTCAAAACTCCTACGATAAATATCTGAGAAAAATTAAGAAGTAATAAATATAAGATTAAAATAAAAGTTTTATTCAAAGGTGGACAAAAAGGTATAAAATAATTTTTGAGAATTCAATTTTCAAGCTCAATCATTTATTGCAACACACAAATACATCCTAGCTTAGCGATCATTGTCGGAGATACTTTGAAAATTCATTAAATGTTATTTTTTTTTAATAATGTAAACTATGTAATACACAATTTTTAAAAAAGCTAGAGGCGCTTAACCACTTGCTTGCAATATATGAGTTCAAAAGAAGTATGAACGCCTCAAGCTTTTAAAAATCAAATATAACATTAGGGAAAAAGTAGCACTTAACGAATTTTCTAAGCATTTCCGACGATGATCGATAAGCTAGGGTGTATTTACTTATATAAGTACTACAGTCAATAGCATTTTTCAGAATATGTTGAATAAAATTTATTTTTGGGAAAGTAATTTTATTTATACAAAATTTTCTTTTGGTCAATTAAAAATAATTTTCCCCTAACACATCAATTAAGCAATATGATTATAGCAAGTTTGCAGTTTTTGATTCTGAAAATCTATTCACAAATATTCCAATAGATGATCTATAAAACACTTCTAAATATTTTTGATGAGTTTAAAATAGAAACTTCGCTTAGTATCAATAAAGAGTTTTTTTGTTGCAGTTTCTAATTTTTGCTTAAACAATAATTACATTTGTTTTAATTCTGATATATACCGTAGAGATGAGACGGGCTCAGCCCGAGCCCGAAAGCCCGAGCCCGAGCCCGGGACCGACTCGGGCTCGGGCTCTGTAATTCACGATTGCGTTCGGGCTCGGGCGGGCTCGGGCTCGTGAAAAATTTCTCCTTTGTTGAACATACTCCTTGAAACAGATTTTTAAAAGTGATTCATGGGATAAATAGACGTACTTATTTCAAAAAATAGCGGCACGGGGGACTAGAAGGTGTGTGAAGCTCCAAAATTTATTGTATCCTATTAATGAAGTAGTTAATTTTATTTGTCTTTAGCTGACATTTCGGGCTCGGGCGGGCTCGGGCTCCAACTTTAATAATATTGCTCGGGCTCGGGCGGGCTCGGATTAAAAGTCTTCGGGCTCGGGCGGGCTCGGGCTTCAAAAAATGAGCCCGAACTCATCTCTAATACCGACAGATTAAAGGTATTGGTCTGGTTACTTGTTATTCTAGTACAGTTGCCAACTTATATCTTTTTTATTATAAGTAAGTTTTTATTTCCAAATGCTACCAGCCACGTTTGAAGTATTTCTTTTTTCATTTCTAACATTGTTAAAAGTTTTTACAGGTCAGGGAGAGCTGGTGTCCGTCGATTAAACATATTTAAAGCGCAATATATCTGGATATAAGAATTATAAATTAATATTTTTAAGCTCCAACAATGCGATAGTTAAAAAATTTCCAGCCACCGGCACCAGAAATTTGGGATTTTAGCAGGCTTTTAATTTATTATGCTATAGAATTTAACCGCCCCCCCCCCCTCCGTCCGAGAAGAGGCTGACCACCAACGCCTGCATTGCAGGACAAACTCAAACAGAAGAGCGAGGAAAGAGCATAGTTGAAAATTTGGAAAAAGCCTAAAAAGGCTTTGGAGAAAAGAAAAAAAAAATTAAGAAGGTCATGTCGCACGATGTAACAAATTTCAATCAGAATTAAATATACATTGCGAATTACCTGGACTAATTATTGTAAGTACACAAAAATAAATAGTTGAAAAATAATTACATACGAGCACAAAAAATTTAAACGATTTCCACAATAATTGACTGTTGCCTTTGAACACAGTTCAATTTGGGTAGATGTTCGTGAAGTTCCAAAAATGTCACAGTTTTTTCAATCTCCTCAAAATATCACTAAAATTATTTCTTGTATAACGCTATAAAAAGAATACATTGGTATATACCATAACATCTTACAGGCCATACATTTTAACAAACACATTGACCTAAAAAAAGTCACATAAAATACAATAAAAGGTAAAAATAATCAGACAGGATTATAAAATACTGGATACAATTTATGTTTAATTACTTCAAATATTTGGAACGGCTTTGGCTTCAACTCTACCATCTTAATATAAATTTTCTAATTTCTATTATTATTTACTTTGTTTTTTTTATGGTTTCTTTAACGCAAATTGTATGGCACTTCTCTTTTGACTAAATTCGCTTTTCTGGGCTTTTCTTTTGGTTAATCGTGTTCGTGTTGTTGAGGTACGTACTAGAGATGAGTTCGGGCTCATTTTTTGAAGCCCGAGCCCGCCCGAGCCCGAAGACTTTTAATCCGAGCCCGCCCGAGCCCGAGAAATATTATTAAAGTTGGAGCCCGAGCCCGCCCGAGCCCGAAATGTCAGCTAAAGACAAATAAAATTAACTACTTCATTAATAGGATACAATAAATTTTGGAGCTTCACACACCTTCTAGTCCCCCGTGCGGCTATTTTTTGAAATAAGTACATCTATTTATCCCATGAATCACTTTTAAAAATCTGTTTCAAGGAGTATGTTCAACAAAGGAGAAATTTTTCACGATCCCGAGCCCGCCCGAGCCCGAACGCAATCGTGAATTACAGAGCCCGAGCCCGAGTCGGGCCCGGGCTCGGGCTCGGGCTTTCGGGCTCGGGCTGAGCCCGTCTCATCTCTAGTACGTACCTGTTTGTATGGTGTAACCCTAACTCCATAATTTCAAGATTCTTTGTAACCTCTAATCTTAAGCAGGTTGGGGGGGGGGGGTGTAATTGTTTGTGTAAAAAAAAAAAGTGGTTACCCTTCTCCCTAATGTGCACCTTGACGAATAGGGATGAAAAGCTGTGGCCATGTAGTGGATCAACTTATTCTTCCAACAGGGTATGACAGTCCTAAAAATGACATCTTGTGAAGGACAAGATGCGAAAAAGGAAGAGAGAGATTCGACACACATGTAGAAATTTTATCAAAAAAGGAAAAGGGGGAGGGGGTGTTAAGGATTGGCCATCCCAAAAAGTCTTTTGGCATTGACGAGTTCTTTACAACTTTTGGTTTTCAGCACCTATGGTGACTGAAGTTAAATAAAAGAATAGCAAAATTTACAGCTACTTGGGATGACTTCCAAAAGTAAATTTAGAGGGTGGTGATAGGACGGGGGCTTCAAGAAAGAGAGAAATTACGAAAGATAAAAGAATTAGAACTGTCAAAATCGGGTGTTGAATTCTCAGATTAAAAATACAGACACACACATACTTTTTTTCTATTACATAATTTTATTGGACGACTTTTGATACATCTTTCCTTGGCAGTTGCTGTCACGCGAAAAGTTTCTCCATAGATGCGTCAGCCCCTTTTATTAACTTTTGATGCCTTGTCACATAACCCGCGCACATTGCAGTTATTGGCCGATCCCGAAATCTAAGCAGCGATTTTTCAAGGTTTGTTGTGACTTTTAAGGCGCCAGACTGACTGGGCACGGGGACCGTCTAAAAATTATGAAGGAATTGCAAGGGGCGGTGTAGTAGTTGCAGTTTTTGAAAGCAAATTCCTTTTTTACAACTGAATTAAAATTGCGCATTTCTAGAAATTTGAGATTTTATCAGGCTTTTGATTTATTATATTATATATATATATATATATATCAGGGGTGTAGCCAAGGGGGGATAGGGGGTGTCCCACACACACACTAGAGATGAGTTCGGGCTCATTTTTTGAAGCCCGAGCCCGCCCGAGCCCGAAGACTTTTAATCCGAGCCCGCCCGAGCCCGAGCAATATTATTAAAGTTGGAGCCCGAGCCCGCCCGAGCCCGAAATGTCAGCTAAAGACAAATAAAATTAACTACTTCATTAATAGGATACAATAAATTTTGGAGCTTCACACACCTTCTAGTCCCCCGTGCCGCTATTTTTTGAAATAAGTACGTCTATTTATCCCATGAATCACTTTTAAAAATCTGTTTCAAGGAGTATGTTCAACAAAGGAGAAATTTTTCACGAGCCCGAGCCCGCCCGAGCCCGAACGCAATCGTGAATTACAGAGCCCGGGCCCGAGTCGGGCCCGGGCTCGGGCTCGGGCTGAGCCCGTCTCATCTCTAACACACACCCCATGAGAAATTTTTTTCCATACAAAATGTATATTCTTCACTCCCTTATCACACCAGTGGCGGCCCGTGGTCAAAACTGTTAGTGCAGCCGGAAGCATATGAGCCCCCCCCCCCTTTCCTCCGGATAGGATTGGAAAATCTTAGTTACTGAATTCGAAAGCTGGCGGATTAAGCCCTCACCGAGGAAAGAAAAAATAAAGAAATTACATAAAAAATGTAAGAGATCCTAATTTACTTCCATAAAATGGACATAAATTTCAGCCAGACGCTCTTATCCTCAAAATTGCATTAATCCGTGTCTGATTCGAAGTTTCCTTAGAATTTTCTTTTGTAACGATAACTTGAGAAGAAAAGAAAAAAAAGAAAACTTACTTATTTTTATAAGTCAAATCAATCCTCCTTTCTTTTAAACATACGAATCGGTCAGTGATGTCCCCATAAAAAGGCGTTGTTTTAATTCAGATATCAATAATTTTAAATGCTCTTTAAAATTTCCCATGTTTAAAGAATTTCCTCGCTCGCCATGTCCTCTAAATGCCAGTTCTTGCTTACTTTAAAGCAATACTGCTTTGATGGGTAATTGTCCATTCATAAGCGTCTATTCAGGCTTACCTTCTTGATAAATTCAGCGATATAAAGTCGAGAGTTTTCCAAACATATATTCTCCTTACCCCCTCCCTCACTTCTCGTCCGAATCCGAGCCAATCAGTTAGTCGAGTTCTCAAGTTCAGCCGCCGTTAAAAAATCTTTCATCGGCTGTATCAGCTGCATACTCCCTATGCCGGAGAGGCTGCTTACGTAGTCGTTGTCGTGGCAACGGTGCTGCCAATTTTCTTTTCAGCTCTCTGGGCTGAACCAAAGATTTTCCCAGTTGAATTGCGGGAAGATTAAAGTGCTTTTTTTCTGAATGAGCGATCCGGCCACAATACGTTTTTTTTTTTTTTGTTTTGTTTTTTTCGGAGATTTTTTTTTTGTTTACCGTAGGAATCCCAGGAAAATTAGTAGAATAAATTATTTTAAAGTATGTGCTGATAATTTCAAGTGCAGCCCGGCTGTATCCCACGAGCCACCACTGTATCACACACACGTATACATATATGTGAGTTGCAGTAGTCGTAACCCCCCCCCCCCCATGAAAAATTTATGGCTACGCCACTGACATATATACAAAAAAAGAGTAATATGTATAAAAGCACTCTGGGTGTGTATATGCATGCATATATATATCTGGGACAAAAAAAAAAAGAAAAAAGGGGGGGTTCCTATATTGTGATTATTCTGTCCTACTTATATTTTATAATACAAAAACATTTTTCTTTAATTATTAGGTTAATCTTCTGATATAAACTAACTTATTATTCATACTTTGTCATTATTAATAATCATTATAATTTTAAAAACAATATGTTATATTTAATTGGCTATACTATCTATTTTATTCTAATTTTAAATTCATTATTATTTTAAATATCTTTAATTTAATTAATATACCTGGATACTAATAAAGTATGTATTTGGCAACACCTTTAAACTCTTCTTTCCACTGTTACACTTTTATTTTGTGGCAACACCATTTTCGCTTACTACAATTTTTAACTTTGGCAACACGTTGTACTCGCCTTCCATGTGCTTTCCACCACTCCAGATTGGTATGTCGATTTTTCAGTGCTTTTTCTATTATTTTGCTATCTTTTTGTTTTATTTTTTTCCTTATTTATAGTAGGGTAGAGCCCAGAACGTGTGGAGTGAATATCTATTTCTTTATGCCAGACAACCGAAACCCTACTAATTTGTTTGTTTTTAATTATAATCCACTGGTTGAGGCTCCTGCCGATGGTACCAGTGATTATAATTTCCATTCCATTCTGTTTTCACATTGTTTATTGTACTTATTTGGCTCAGCTTCTTTATTATTATTATTATTATTATTTTATTATTATTTTATTATTCCACTTGTGGTTTATAATTCTTGCTTCTGCTGTTATATTTTTAATGCGAGGTATGCCATATTTGCAGTATATATATTGTGTTTGTTTTACTTATTAGTTATATATGTGTTTGTGTGTTATTCCTATACGTACAGCACCATGTACCTAACTGAAAAAGGTGTATAAATCATTTACAGAAGCATCAAAAAGAATTCCAGTACATTATGCTCTGTGGGTAATCATTCTTTAAACCGCATTTTAGACTTTTTCAAACAAAACACATTTATGTATGTTATTAAGAATCACAAAGTAACGATCTCGATCGAAAATAGTGTCTGTAGCATTTATAGTTCAGCTATAGGAGCACTGAAAAGAATTTCAATACATTACGTTCTGAGGCTGTGTAGAGACATTCATCCTTTTCCAAACACAGTATAATTAGTATATAAACGTTTATAATTGTTAACTCTTCAGTTAAAGATTGAAATAAATGTTAAAGTTCTTCACAGAGTCTCCCAAAATTAAATTAACAGTGATATACAGCGTCAGAAGAAGATTATTGAAGATTATTTGAAGATTGTTTGAAGATTATTTTCAAAAATCTTTGAAGATTATTTTCAGATATATTCTTTGAAGATTATTTTCTTCTGATTGAAGATTATTTTTTTCTTTCTTTGAAGATTATTTTCAAAATCTCGCCAAAGTGTAAAAGTCCTGGGTTTTAACCTACCCCGTGGCTGTCGATCTAACTATCTAGAGTTTTGGGTGAATTTCTTCACATGCAACGTAAATACGGGGCAGAAATTCTTAAAAAGATCCTGCGCCCAAGGCATCATCTCCCTTAGGTAGAAAACTTATACGTCGCTTTGCCTTAATCGCCTGATTTAAGTACAATACGTCGACAAATTTGGCGAAAAAAATTTTTTTTTAATTGTTGTGCTGGAAAGTGTTTTATAATCCATGTGTTTGGCATGATTTATCTTTCTTATTTATTAGTATTATTATTTAAAACTTCACTTATCGTATTAATCGTTAACGTTGTCGTTCATTTAAGAGACATTTACTTCTAAGATTAAAAGGCCAGACGTACCATCCAAATAATATCTAGCATACATGGGCATCGGCATCTTAGGGCAAGGGGGCCAACTGCCTACTTCCGCCCCTGAATTTTTGCATGCAATTTGTTTTCTTGCTTTTGTTGTTGTTGTTGTTGTTTGTTGTTGTTTCCAACATGGTAACCGCATGTTGAAGTAATTTCCCCCCACCCCCACGGATTCTGCCGACGCATCTGCTACCATATCTTCAAATTAGATACATTGAATTGCTCTATGTGGTGGGCAAATGTAAAATCTGGGGATAATTTCACCCTAAAAAAAAAAAAAAATGCTTTATTTACTTATTTGCATTCCTCTGCAGAAATGCAGTTCTTTGAACAAACAATATCGTACGAAAAACTATTTTAATGCCACTAAATTTTTATTCATTTATTAACCCTTTGAGGTGTAACCCTTTCCCAATGCAGAAAAAAGGGCAGTCGTTGCCATCGCTCGACTTAACTACCAGCAAGATGGCGGGCGATCGAAACGTTCATCGCGTGCCACAGATCTAGAGACCCTTTTTTGACGACAGCTGGCTGTGCGGCACAGCCAGCTGTCGACAAAAAAGGGTCTCTAGATCTGTGGCACGCGATGAACGTTTCGATCATCCGCCATCTTGTTGGTAGTTAAGTCGAGCGATGGCAACGGCTGCCCTTTTTTCAGCACTGGGCAATCTATTCAACTGTTCACGCATTTTTCCATTTTTCAGCAGATGTTAGTGCTGTTAAAAATAATCGCGACAATTTTTTAACGGGAAATGACGTGCATAAAATGTAAAGGATTCTCGTGGAGCTGTGTCACCCGCAACTATTTTTATAGAAATCAAATCTATTCTTCGTGACTGGCAACAGTCAAAACGTCAGAGTTTGGTGTTCCCAGAGCGGGAACACTGCACGTTAGAGCGTTAAATAGGAAGCTCCAAGCAAGAGAATCCAGAACCATTTAAATGTTCCTCTCGAACACACATACACACACACACACACACAATAAAGGAGCACTAAACCATATGGCTGCGAAACTGGTTTCAAAGCCTTTTCTGCAGAACCTATGTGGGCGAGAGAAATGACCTCATACTCGGAGGCGTATATATATATTTTTTTTCTTCCTCTCTCCGTCTGCGACCACAACAGGGCTTTTATTATCATTTTTCATCCATCCATCTGTGTGTATGTTTGGCTACCAGCTGATTCAGGAGTACGAGCACAGAGGTTACACCCCAACTGATAATCCCTTTAAACGCCAACGCATAGCCGTGAAAAGCCATGTCTGCGCTTTTAGAGTAGTTTGATCTCCCCGAAAGCAGAAGACATATGGTTTCTTCTGCGTGTATTATGACGTGGCGTATGGAAGTGGAATTATCTAGAGTTTAATTTTTGTCCATTTTAACCGAAGCACGATCCTTCTGAGATCCGTCCAAGTTCATTGCATGGAACGGCAGTGATTTACAGAGGTTTTCAAAAACATGCTGGTTAGTTTTTGGATGACTCCGCACACGGTGTGAAGCTCCTGATTTATTCATCGATTTTGCTGTATTCCATGCAATCTACGTTCGCTCAAATAACTCAACTTGGCCAAAATACACTCTTATGTCTATTTAGTATGATTGTTATAAGGAGATTCACTTCCTATGGTTACAAGGTTAATAGAGAGCGCTAGTGCTTAAAATACGGGAGAGTCTCACATTTTCAGATTAAAAATCACAATATTTGAGCCGCCCTATTTGGAGTTTTTTTAGCACTAGGGTACCATTTCTTTCAGTCCCAGGTTTTTGTCTATGCGGCTTTGTAGACATGATTTGTAGACAGGTTTTGCAGATATGAACTGTCACGGTGAAGACCTTTACAAATGTGTTTCCCAGATAACGCAGAGGTGTGTATGTGGGGGGAGGGGGCAAGGCCGTACCCAGGGGGTCCGGTCCCCCCCCCCGAAATTTTTTTCTGGGTACGGCCCTGGGAAAGGGGGGGGGTTAAAATCTCCAAAGTCGCAAAAGTTTTGCAATTTTTGCTAGTTGATCATCAAGTTTGCTGCCAAAAAATAATTTCAAAACCGAACCAAGCTTGGAGATACTTCCGAATTTGGCTAGAAACTAGGAAAGATAGTTAAAATATGCTTGGCGAAGATTGTAAAATAGTGTTAGTAGTCAATTTTAATATCAATTCCAAATATGTGTTTTATGGAACAAGAAAGTCAAACACGGCACACTCGTGGATTATGATGCCCATTCCAAACAGCATAAAATGGTGAAGTATTGTTGGAATATGCTTCGCGAAAATTGTAAAACAGTTTCAGTAGGCGGTTTTAAAATAGATTTCGATTCCAAAGATGTACTTTATGGAACAAGAAAGAGTTGATTCCTATTTTAACGTCCTCCATTCTCGGCAAAATCGTCACATTTTGGCGAGCTTTGCAGTCATGGGTCTTTTGGAGTTATGCACGTTTCAACGCTCCCAAGAGAATTAGATGAAAACTAAAGTGAACAAATGGGCGATAAACGCACCAGTTTAGGAATTTGAAAACACCTAATTATTAAAACTACAATAATTGGCAACCCAAAATTAATAAATAAGTAATGAAATGATGTACTTGCATGTTGTTCCAAATCGTCATTTTAATTCTAAATTAAGGTTGCCACATAAATACAAAAAATCCTCGTGGTAACTGCATATGTTTAATTATCACCACCGTGGCAGGAGTCGGGGCATTGTAGTAGAAGCAACCCGAGAAGGTCAAGAAGGAGAAGCAAACACGGCACACTCATGGATTATGGTGTCCATTCCAAGTACTATTTAAAACGGTGAAGTATAGTTGGAATGTGCTTGTCGGAAATTGTAAAATAGTTTTAGTAGGTGATTTTAAGATAGCTTTCGATTCCAAAGATGTGCTTTATGGAACAAGGGAGAAGAATACGGCACACTCATGTATAATAATACACTTTCCAAAGGGAATAAGATAAGAAAATGGGGAAGACACATGGATCAAGATATGCTTTATCAATATATAGCACTTTTTAAAATTTCAAAGTGCTTCAGATTTTCTTACTTTTTTTTATGTGCAACGAGTAGAGGAAAATGAAAGCTGTGCAAGTAAATGCAAGTGTCTGTGTGATTAGGAATGTTATAATATACTGATTATAACAGTATACATTTTCATAAAAACGTATTCGAAGTTTAAATACAGTTGTTTTCATTAATTGTACCCCCCCCCCCTTCCCTCCGGCTTATGTGAGTGCCTCGTATTTGAACTTTATCTAAGCTGGAAGCTTGCATTTGAAAGTAGTTAATTTTTCGTTCTCTTTTCTGTACGAAAGAAACAGAGCAAGCATTGCAAAAGAAATTGTCTACACCGGAACATGCACTTTATCCCAGCGAGCAACACGAAAAGTTTTAGATTTCATGGTTAATAGCTGCCATATAAATCTTTCGTATTTTGCTTTGCCTTACCCTTCTTCTTATATTTTTTTTCCTTTTCATTCGAGCAGAAATCTAACGTTCATCACAAAAATCATTCTCATTTCTCTTCTTCTCGCACTGAGTCTTGACCCAATTGTCGAAATACAATAAACCCTTTGCGGTCACTGCCGTATAAGGCTACATACATCTGCAGCTGGGACAGACCTCTTTTCATGAACAGAGCAGCTTCCATACGGAGACAGTGAATGAATCAAGACTTCCCAGCACGGCATCATTTCATTTCGAGTTTATTCGTTCTGAGTAACTTTTTTGGTTATTTTCCGACGAAGGAATCGTAAGAACATGACAGGAGTGATGCTTAAAACTTTCCCATCAAACATTTTGGAATCGATATTATTTTGTGGAATGAGGAATTGCAAAATTTGTAATAACAATTATAGTAACTAGATTGAGGGTCTAACTTTAGAAAGTTTATACTCTTTTAGGGTGAACATAATTTAGCACTAATAATTATTCACTAAATAATGATTGACTATATTTAAGAATACGTAAACAAATAAATACACAATTCTTACTATTTAACTTAAAAACACGGATTTTATGAATCAGCATACTACATAGTTATCTATAGATAAAATTGGCATATAATAATCAAAATAAATCTGCTTCTACGTCTTTCTATGAATGAATTAAACAGAATACAATAAAACGTCGATTATCTGAAGTAATTCAAATCAATCGCTTCAGAAAAATCGCGAATGCTAGAATTTTGACATTACGCATATTACATGCGTTATTTCGTATTGTGATCAAAAGTAGTGCTTCATAAATAGTAAAGCTGTAGAAGAATAGAAAGAAGAATAAATCAGTACACTAGAGTTAAAGTGCACAATTGAACTGAATTTCTATTTTTAAATGTCTCTTGTAATTTCACAAAAGTTTGTTCAGTTTCTCTTTGTTTAGCTCCATCACGGAGTTTCTTTAACAGCATTAGTTCGGTTAACAGAGAGATTTTCGACAACCGAGGCGCTCTAACTGTATATATTTTTAATACTTTCCAAGGAAGGTCATACAAAACAAATTAAAACAAAAAAGTAAAGTAGTTCACTGATAACTCTAAAACAGAGCGATTAAAAAATTGCAGATCCCGCGGAAAAATTGCAGATATATTAAGCAAGTCACATAGTAACTAACGCTCAAAAAAAAAAAAAAAAAAAAAAAAAAAAAAATCATAGACCCTGTATTTTAGACTTTTTTTTTAAAGTTAACTGAAGAAATACTAGAATAAATATTCAGTATCGTTCGATGTATAACGTACGTGTTTGTGTGCACTTAATAAACTGTATGTTTTCAAAAATATGCATTTTATAAAAGTTGAAAAAAAATTTCATAATTTAAAACAATACAGTTTTAAATCGTAAGAGGTCAAAGATTTATAAGTATGGAGTTACATTTTTATTTACCTATTCAGCGGCGTACCCAGGATTTTAGTTTAGAGGGAGCTGGGCTACATACAAATACTGCTGAACTCTGCTATAGTGACCTCGATTAGTTACAATTCTCCTATAACGTCAAAATATTCGGTACCACTTGACTGTCCCATAGAACACAAGCCCAAAAGCAATATAACTAACTCATAGAGTCATAAATAATTATCTAATCTTTTCAGTGACGTTGTAACCGAGTTTAACAGTGTTTCATAAACTAACTGTAAGCATTTATTTAAAAACTTTTTAAAATAAATGTCTTTTTTGGTTAGAAATAATTTGAAGACAAATAAAGAAAAAAAATGATTCTTTAGCGACAGTTTTCATTTTTTGAAACGTTTCACTGCTAACTTTCAACTTTTAGGGGGGGGGCTTCAGCCCCCATAGCACCCTCCGTGGGTGCGCCTATGTACCTATGTTTGGATAAATCACCAATTTTGTTCTTTTTATTTTCCTTATAAAAACAACCAGTTTCGAGCAGCCAATTTAGATATTTAGTTAGATAACCCCAATGTCAAAGTTGCACGTTATTTTCTAATTTTATCAGAATCAGAATTTTATCAGCAATTTTTTGGAAAACGCATGACTCATTGTCCGATGACTGATATATTCCATTCGTTAGACAGCTGAAAAACCTTTTCGACACCTGCAACCGTGACCAGAAGGAGATTGTACGTTTGCTGAGTAGAAACAGTCAAGTCTGGCTCATTTCTAAATAATTTGAGGTACAAGAATTGTATTAAGTTTTCATTTTCTTTTCACGAATGCGTGCAATTGATTGAATAAAAAAATCACGATTCAAGGTGAGTTCTGACTCGGGATGGTTCCAAAATAATGCCAAGTAGCCATTTATATTCGAATAGAGTTAATCTAACTCACATCTGAATATAAATTTCCTTGCAATAATGTAGATTTTTGTAAAGAAAATTCTGGAGATGAAAGTTAATTTTCATTTTATAAGTTGGGTTAACTTTCACCTTCAGAATTTACTTTACAAAAGTCTACATTTATAAGATATCGAAGGGAAAGGGCTCAGGTTATGAACATACGAATGTCTGGGCTTACACGGGGACCTATCCAGATGAGGAATGGTGGAGGGGAGAGGATTCATACCTGTGACCGGATTTTCGATGAACCCACAGGTAAAATTTCAAAAAATATTTCCTGTATTCAGTATAGATAGAAGTGGAATTAAAAAAATAATAAAAAAAATAAAAATTAACATCGACTTGAAAAACTGAATTATTGAAAAGTATGTCGTAGATGTGTCTAAAGAACTAAGTTGAAATGAAGCACTTCTATGATGCTAATTTTCAGGAAAACCGCGTACCAATTGGACTACTGAACGCTACTTCTCAGAAACTCGATGGCATTTTTTTGGGCATTTGCGTAATATTGCCCTTTTATTAAGTTTTTTTTTTTACACTACCCGTTTCGGCTGCCAGTGCTAAGCGTTCACTTAGCGAACTGAAAAGAATCAAAAAATTTCATTGCTTTTGTTTGATTCGAACACATATTTCCGGTTTAGGAGCTCCTTGTATTGGGCCGACAATAGCGACCCAATTAAGGTAGACTTTAAATTTATTACCGATACTTTTGCCTCGACAAAAGTGGAAAAAAGCTCAATGGCAGCATTGTTGGTCTTATTCCATTGCGACAAATGTTTCGATATGGGTGGCACCTAGAGATGAATTCGGGCTCATTTTTTAAAGCCGGAAGACTTTCAATTCGAGCCCACCCGATCCCGAGTGATATTATTCAGGTCGGAGCCCCCAAGCCCGACATTTCAGCTATTAGATAAATAAAAGGCAATAACTTCATTCATAGAATATCATAAATTTTGGCGTTTTTGCAAATTATGGACAAATATAATAGCGAACTCTCGATTTTCTTTCTAATTCTTTATATTTAGGTTTATCAAATAATATAATAATTAATTTCTCTCTAAAAAAAATGAATCTCTTTTTAAAATCTTCACAAGCAGTACGTTCAATAAAAGAGAAATTTCTCGCGCGCCCGAACCCGAACATAATCGTGAATTACAGAGCCCGAGCCTGTCCCATCTCTAGTGCCGACTGTATCGAAAAATAGTGCAAGGTGCTTTCATGCAAGGCAATAAAATTAATCATGGAATGTTTTTCCCCCCTCCAATAAAGTTCTGTTTTACTTTTATTTATTATTTTTTTAAAGTTCCTCGTGCGTCAGACATGCAAATATTACTTTCTACAAATTTAAAATTTTTCAAACGATGCTATTTGCTGGGGTGCCCCACCCTTTCGTACACATTTTTAAAAGGAAAGAAAAGAAATGTTCCTAAATTAAGTTTCGATTACGCACATTAGATTGAATTATGATAATGCGTTGTTTTAATTGAATTAACCCAGGAGGGTGTAGGGCACGACAGCTCCTAACACGGGGTTATGTTTAACCCAACACTAAAATGGACTCTTCATGAAATACTACACACATAATTTAAATAAGGAATTTATTTATTTATTTACGGATATTAAATATATAAATTGTTTACAAATATTAAAATAAAAAAAAAGTTGAGATGGCAAACCGTGCTTACCTGGAATCCAGTGAAATAGGCAGTGATGCATTATTCCTAAACTGACACTACACAAAAATAAGCAACAACTCTGGAAAACACACCTCTGAAAATCTGTAAAAATCTCTACAGTCTGTAAAAAATCTGACTTCTCCGTCGCTGCAGTCTGGTTTTTTCCAATTCCTCTCCCTCGATTCATACCCCTTGTCCCAAAGGGTAATCGGTGCTCAGCCACTCTCTTCCTCCTTATTAAAATTGATCGTCCTCTAAATTTTACCTTACTTCATATTCCCCCTTATCATTTCACTTTATTGGTCAAGATCTACATTTATTCATTCTATTGGATCTCCGAAATCCCTCCTTTAAACTTCTTTTACTTTTTTATTATTTTTCGACCCTCTTGTTAAATTGAAGATCTCTGTTTCTTTTCCCACGAATTTTTCCCATAACTTTTCCTAAAATCTCAATTTTCTTTTGTGCTACTGATAATTTTCCCTAAATGAAAACCTCGCCTTTTATTTTCGGACGCGAAGATTTTTCTTTGCGATTTCGCCTCTGGTCAATCAGGTCAGGGCCGGCCCTAACAGTTTTGCCGCCCCGGACAAAAATATAAAATGCCGCCCTCCACAGTAAAATTACTATTAAAAGAAATTGTTCACAGATACTGTTTTCATGCCTGTAAAACTGGAATAGCTCTTTAAACATAACACAGCATAAGAAAAACCATATTTTTTAAAAACCACACATTAAGCTAAAAACCAATAGAAAGAGAGAAAAATAAAGTTTTTTTCCCTGACTTTTAATTCCGAAAAATTCCCGCCTTTTTCTCTTAAATCAATTTTTCAACTAATTCGTGTTCGATAGCCAATGTAGTTAAATTATTTAAACTATCTGGAAGAGTTGTGGAGCATGACATTTTTAGTTAACTTTAATTTTGAGAAACTCTTCTCTGCACTTGCCACAATGATCGGCAAAGAAAGCGAAATTCTCGAAGCAATAGCAAGATGTGGTGTAAAATCTAGAGTTGAAATTAGCTTTAAAATTTCAATTGGGCTTTCCTTTTTGCCTAATATGGCCCTAACTGACACTATTTTATTTACTAGATCAAGTGCGTTTATATTCCCCGATACCCAATTGGTCAGTATTAACTCCAATTGTTTACACTATAAACAGTGTTAACACTGTTACACTGTGTTACAATGTTTAATTAGCACTTTTTAGGAGTGTCTTTTAACTCATTTATGCCATACAAAAATTTAAAATAATTACATTGGGTACTTATTAAATTAAATCTGCACCCTCGCTTTGTTTACTGTAAAAAATAAAACAATCTTAAATTTTAATTTAGGATCTTTCACCAGATCATCTCGTGATTGGCAATCAAAATTAATATGTTACTTGGCTGCTTAAACTCAGTGTTATCCAGAATACTATCTCGTCGGTCAGTTCTCTTGCATAACAAAACATTTCATTTAAAATCACATCCAATAGAAGATCCTTTCAATAAATTTTTACAGTTTCGTAAGAGTTCTAAAACAGGTGGTAAATCGTTGTCTTTTGACTGCAATACCTTTCTTAATGGATTCACGCAATTGAAGTTTTTTTACCAAATAATAATAGAGCATAGGAACATGAACTGTTTGAGAGAGTTAAATAATCCTAGCCTCGTTGGAATTAGATTTGTCAATACCTTTATACCTTACCAAGAATGTGATCTGTTCAAATTTTTTGGCATCAGGAATGCAATCTAGAAATATGGGATAAATTTTGGCTTGTTGAATTTCATTAACAAACTGTAATTTAAATTCATCTGGAAATCTTCTGAAAAATCTATGCAAAATGTTTAAATATTTCTTTGCACATCACATATAAACAACTGAACAAGGACGTAGCCAGGATTTTCATTAGGGGGGGTGGGCAAGACAAGGAGACCATTGAGTCCAACTGCTCCTTCCCCCGGTTTGTCATAATCAGACCCTTTGACTAGCTCATTTTAGGGGGGCAGCTGCCCCCCGCTGGCTACGCCCATGCAACTGAAGCGAATGAAATGAAATTTATAGTAACACCAAAAGTGGCAACTTAATTTAAACTTCAGTTGCTAAAATATTTCTGATTCGTTTAAAAGTATTGAGATTTTAAACTGTTGTTTGAAAACTGTGTAAATGGATGTTCGCCCTTTGTTAAAAAATGGCTCATTGGAATAGAATGAAATTTGGAGTTATACTGAATGGTAAGTTAATTGAAACAATAGATATTAAAATTGTTTTAAATAATTCATAGACTTTGAGATTTTGTAAAAATCGCTTTAAAAGTTTGTTCTGGCATCCATCAAAAACGGATTGAGAGAACAGAATGAAATTAGGCCATATGATGGGTAACAAAGCATCATCGAAATTTTTAAAAGATTTGAATAAATTGAAAGGGTTTGCAAAGTTGCATTGTATTTTTTCTTTTCTTTTTTAGGGGGCGGGGAGAGAGGGGGAGGGAGTCACTTTAAGGCGTCTAGAGGTAATACAATAGGTGGCTGTTCGACTTAAACAAATTACGTCGACTTCTTTTTTTAAATTATTATTATTATTTTAATTTTGAGAAAATTGTGCAAAAATTTTACAGGCATAATACTAAAATTTCTAAAGTTAATACAAGAAAACGTTAATTTTGAATGTAAAATATTTTCTCCATTGACAGATTGTCTCAGTAATTTGTTACTCTCTAACTTGTAATCTTTGAACAATACACAAGAGTTATAACTTTGCTTTCTATATTTCTGCCAGTATGTTATGAACTACTACAATGCAAGCGAAATTTCGCGCGGTTAGTAAAAAACCATCAATGACGGACCGGTACATCAGTTAGTAAAGTTATATAGAATGATATTCTTCGGAATATTTTTTAATAATTCTTTTACTAATACAAAATGTATTTTTCAAATTCGAGCCAAAATGCCGCCCCTAAAATTTGCCGCCCAGGACAGGGGTCCGGCCCTAGGGCCGCCCCTGATCAGGTGTAGAGGTCTGCATCTCAACGCTATTCATTTCTCCCCCTTACCATATCTCTGCTCCTTGGTACATTTTTCCATTTTCATAAAAGTCTCTCTCTCTCTCGTAAACACCTTACCCAACAAAAGACTCGCTAAAATTATCTGACAAAAGCTTTGTTGAATTCTTACTTTATGACTCTCGCTATTATTAAAATCTTTTCCACTTTCCTAGCAAGCACCTGGGTTTCGCGACCACCTATCAAGTTATTCCCTAAAACTATATTTGAATTATTCGCTTATGCTTATTTCTCGTATTGCTTCGACGAGTACAACGAATGCCTATTTTCTCAGGTCGTTTTAAAATCTTACCGCTTTGTGTCATAAGATTTCTTTATCACCTGCACAGGTGAGTTCCTCACAGCACTTTGTACCTTTTAAGGCATTTCATCTCTTTTTTCGAGGGGAGTGACAAAATTCCTTTTTTTTTTTTTTTACTGCAGGCTCAAGCCAGCATATTTGATAATTGATGAATACTTAATAACCACTAAGGTCTCTAAGTGAATTTTTGGGCGTACTGACTTATAGTATATTATCCTCTTAATATATAAGTCATTATCTGCTGTTGCCCTCCTAGGATGCAACAGACGTATGCTGCATTGCTTTACAGGAATAAAAATAGTCAATTGCTTTTAAGAATCCGAAAGAATTAAACTTGGTACACAATCGCTGCTTGAAACTGTATATTTTTTAAGACAAATATGATTACAAATAAATTTTTCGTGTAAGTTCACGCATAAATGGCAACATCGTTCAAAATATAAGTTGAAGTATTTTCCAATGTTAACGCATTTTTGTAATAAAAATTTAAACTTTTTTCTTATTAAGCTGTGGAACTATTATTTGGTAAAATCTGAAAAGGCAAAAAAAAATTTTCGTTCTGTTAAAAAAGTTCCATTGAAAAACTTGCTCATTCTTTAAAAGTTCATGGAAAAATTAATCCAATGGAATGTCTCACCGGAATCTGATTGGTCTAAAGAAGTACCAATGAATAGAGGTTGGACTATAGTTCCCCCCATCCCTCCATTAAATATGCAAAAAAGAAACTCAACACACAAAACTAAAAAAACAGCCTTTTATTCTGGAAAATTTTAAAACAAGCAATGAAAATAAGTATCTTTTTTACAATGACAATTTTGGCCAACTAAAGAGTTTTTAACAATCTTCAAGAGTATTTAGTCATGAATAAGAAAAAACTCCGAAATATATGGAAATGCAATACTTATTAGTAATCACAGCAGTTTAATACTTTCCTTCTAACAGAAATCTTCGCTTGTACGAACACCTGTTAGATGCCAAACATATTTGTTAGAAAATTAAACAACTCTGTGCAATCAATAGCATTGAACATGTGATAAACAAATGCTTATCCCAAATTAATGCGACTGTCCAAATTGAAGAATTAACAATTAAGACTTCGGATTTTAAGAAAGATCTGGAATGTCAGCTCCGTACAAACACGTTCTTCAATATGAAACATGCTCATCGAGTTAGGGTATAAGACAAAATAAGATTTTGGTCTTTTATTAAAATTTGATAACGTGGGGGAAGAAGATAAATCTTGTTTAGGCTGTTTCTCCAACTGGCTGCTCGTCATCTTCGAAATCGCCCTCGTCATCAGCCGTGGCTTCTTGGTATTGTTGGTATTCGGACACCAAGTCATTCATGTTGGATTCGGCCTCTGTGAATTCCATCTCGTCCATTCCTTCGCCTGTGTACCAATGCAAGAAAGCTTTGCGGCGGAACATAGCTGCAAGTAAGAAGGGATGTGTCAATTTTTCACACTCGAAATTTATCTGCGAGATCATTTTTGGAAAAATTAATAACTTCCACACATCTAGAAAAGTTTTCAGGGATGCAGGTAAACCTTAAGATTTCAAAGTATCGGTTTTCAGATTTCGGTATTAGAAGAATGCGCATTTCGTTTCGTATAAAATGGCGCGAAATTTTCAAACATACGCAAATTTGATGGAATGTGAAATAAAATGCTAGCTATTGGTCGGTTGGGTTTTGTTTAAATGTCACTTTGGAACTGATCGACCGAAAATTGGAACTGAATACAATACTGATTAAACATGTGCCTATGTGATATTTACAAAACTCTCTTCTAAACTTAAATTTGAAATTCCCATCACTCATACGAGAGAACTACTTAAGTCTAATAAACTAATCTTGTACAAACTATTCGGATGACTGAAAAACAATCAAGCATGAATTAACGAAAACGAAATCACATTGTTTTGGTCTTTGTGCTTAAAGCAAGAATCTTTTTTTTTTTTTTTTTTTTTAAGGAATTTTAGTTAGTTTGATTGAGTAGCTCACCATTAACGAGATAAAAAAAATTTTTTTATCACGTTAATGGTGAGGGTTTCATTACTCACGTATTATCACGTTTATGATATCAAGAGTGGTCAAGAGTTTGCATATAATATATGCAAGTTTGAGAAACACTGTATCGGTAAAAGACAAAATAATCATTCTAACAGAGAGCCGAAGGATAGACTGTTTGCATTTGATTTCTTATCAATTTTAAAAACGTACACTCTCAAGATATTGGAGTCTACTTAACCGATATTTTATGATGTAATTGATACCTGAAATTAAAATAAAGCATGGTTGCATACCTGTAAATTGTTCTGATATTCTCTTGAAGAGCTCTTGGATAGCTGTGCTGTTTCCTATGAAGGTCGCAGACATTTTGAGGCCTCTTGGTGGGATATCGCAGACAGCAGTCTTCACGTTGTTGGGAATCCATTCGACGAAGTAGCTACTGTTTTTGTTCTGAACATTGAGCATCTGTTCGTCGACTTCCTTCATGCTCATACGTCCTCTGAAGATGGTCGCTACTGTGAGGTATCTTCCGTGTCTGGGGTCGCATGCGGCCATCATGTTTTTGGCGTCGAACATTTGTTGTGTCAGTTCGGGTACTGTTAAGGCTCTGTATTGCTGGCTGCCTCTGGAGGTGAGCGGGGCGAAACCTGGCATAAAGAAATGGAGACGTGGGAAAGGAACCATGTTGACGGCTAGTTTTCTAAGATCGGCATTAAGCTGACCAGGGAACCTGAGGCATGTGGTTACTCCGGACATTGTGACAGAAACAAGATGGTTCAAGTCGCCATAGGTGGGTGTCGTAAGCTTCAGTGTACGGAAGCAAATGTCGTACAGAGCTTCGTTATCTATGCAATAGGTTTCGTCTGTGTTTTCGACTAACTGGTGAACTGAGAGAGTAGCGTTGTATGGTTCGACTACAGTATCTGAGACCTAGGGATAAAACAATGCATTAAGCTATTAAAAGTGACATGAAATAAGTCAATAATAGCCTCAATATATATTTTTCTTCTAGAAAAACAGTAACTAAGAAAACTTAAAACGTACTTTGGGTGATGGCATAACGCTGAAAGTATTCATTATTCTGTCAGGATATTCTTCCCTGATCTTTGATATGAGTAAGGTTCCCATTCCAGAGCCAGTACCACCACCGAGGGAATGTGCTAATTGAAAACCTTGGAGACAATCACAGCTTTCAGCTTCTTTTCTAACAACATCTAAAACTGTATCTACAAGTTCGGCACCTTCCGTGTAGTGACCTTTGGCCCAGTTATTACCGGCACCACTTTGTCCTAAATAATAATAATAATAACAAATAAGTAAAAAATCCGTCATTTCGAAAAAGTAATTAAGATGTTTTAAAATTAAATTTAAAATGCATTTTATTTAATGCTGGCTTTTTTAAATTTTCATTATTATTATTAATACTTTTTTTGTAGTTTACTCCAATTGCTTTTAAATAACTTTGTATAAATACTGCTTAAAAAGTGATTTTAAATATTACGTGACCAGATTCGGCCACTTTAAATAATGTATGCTATGCCCATTAAATATTAATTGATAAACTTGGGTTTTAATAAAAGTTCTCATCAATTACTTATTTTTAAAACTATAAGCAACAAGTGCGATTGTTATTTGTAATTTTTAACTGAAAAGGCTAGAGATTTATAAATTGAGCATTTATAAGTTACAGAAAACAAGATTGTAGGGAAAATCAAAATAAAATAATACGAAAACTCACCAAAAATAAAGTTGTCAGGCCTAAATAGTTGTCCAAACGGTCCAGATCTGACAGAGTCCATTGTACCGGGCTCCAAATCGAGAAGAATGGCTCTAGGAACATATTTGCCACCTGCAATTTTATGATAAGGTTTACTAATGTACTTTTTCTCGAGGAAAAAAAATTTTAAATAGTAACTTTAGAAATGGAACTACCCATGTAATATCTAACCTATTCTATCATATCTTACGGTATTTCTTTTGTCGTGGTAATAGTGTTCATGCAAGCGCAGAAACTTTAATCAGATGGCTGATATATAGAGTTGCGTGGAAGTTATTGGATAACGCTTCAGACATTCATTATTATATTTTCTTGTAAACGTTCAAATTGTGCGATACTACTTTTGCAAGACATCCTCAAAGGTATATACGAATGTTAACAAGTTACCTTTACGTGATTTTATTTTGTCAGTGAAGAAAAGTGTGAAGCTTGTATGGATAAGGGAAACTATATGGTAATTGTGAACGAACTTTTCCTTGTAAATTTTACATTTTTATAGAAGGAGATATATGTTGTGAAGGCAAATGCAAGGAAGAGGACAGAAAGGAATTTAAAAGTCAACATTTTTCTTTATATCTCTTTACTTATCTTTGAAAAACTTCTAGCTGATCGGTCTATTGGAATTAGACTGGTGTATGGCACAAACAAATAAGAATATTTTCTGTTTTTTATATGCAGATTAACTTAAAAATAAAATTTAAAGAAAGTCTCTCCTTACTTATCTGTCTGCTAACAAAATAATAGAGAGTTTTTGCGCTACGTTTCTTCCCACGGTAAGGCTAACGTTAAATGCCATCGGACAATACAGTGCATGCGGACGAATAAATTCCGAAACCTGATTGGTCAAAGTACTCCGAATAGTGGATAGCGTTAGCGTTAACGTGGGAAGAAACGTAGCGCAGAAACTCCCTAATTACCAATAATAAAATACGTACTAAGCGCGCAATACGAATAACAAAGAAACAAACAGAAAACACCAATCATTTTTTCAAGAACATTTCTAATTGTAAATTATAATGCATGAAAAAAAAGCCCTAATGAACGCCTTTTTGTAGAAACGACCGAAATAATTAGTAATGGTTTCAGATATTTTTAAAGAAAAAGGTCAATATCGAGACAATTGAATTTTACTAACCTTGGCCGAAACAAAATAGCCAATAAAATTCAAGGGCTAGCATTTGTCAAGACCTTTTAATAAAATCATGCGCTCTGTATGTCATTGATAAAGCAGCAAATAAATGAAAAAACACAATAATAAGCAGAGGATTTGGAATTATGTTTTACCTGAGGCTTCATTGTAATAGACATTTATTCTTTCTAATTGTAGATCGGAGTCTCCGTGATAGGTTCCTGTGGGATCGATGCCGTGTTCATCAGAAATAACTTCCCAGAACTGAAAAATAAATGCAAAATCTTAGAGCTTTGACTGTTTCCATTGAAAATTATTTCATTCCCTACTAGTAATTTTGCTCCGGCCATCATCGGACGGCTACGGGGCCGGTGGTAACCCGAGCAAATTGCTAGTATTGTTGTTCTTCAGTATACGCGAGCTGTGTGCAGTGGGGGATACAGATTTTTTTTTTTTTTTTTTGCGGGGGGAGGGGCTAACTTTTGACAAACGTTTATTTGACCAAAATAAAAAATGCACAATACAGTAGTGTGTCATGTAAAGCAGTTTTTCAAACTTTTCCCCTGATAGACCATTTAGCAGAGCACCTTGTATAAATTTGAGGCATGTGAATTGGAGGCTAAAGCAGTAAGATATTTTTAGCGGTCTCATCTTGATTTAGTCGGGCTCAACAATTGATTATTATAATACAGGGTGTTCATAATCAAAATTTTCCTATTCAAAACGGTGTGCAGCGAAAACTACTGGATAGAATGCTGTCATATTTGCAGCAAACCATAATGCATGAGATCATGGGAGGAAGATTTGTTTGGGGAAAAAAATCCGTTTAAAAAGCCACTAACATGTAATAACGTTTTAGTGCGAATAAAGTTAACAAATAAACATTCTCAAGCGAAGAAAACAATGAAGAGGTTGTGAAACAGATGTTTTACACCTGTGCACGATGGAAGAATTTGCATTTCAGCAGCAACAGCATTGTAAAACTCCACCTGGTGGTGATTTTTTGTCCTTGCACAAATCTCTCTCCCATGGTCTCACTAGGTTTCCTGAAAGTTTGGTAGCATTCTGATATTTAGTTTTCGTTGCACACCACACTGAATAGGAAAACTTTAATTATGAGCACCCTGTTTCAAGAACGTAATTTAAGAGGAAGGGGGACTGGTTGGACTACCCTACGAAATTTCGACCTTTGTTAACTAAATGATAACGAAGAAGACTTTCATGTGAAAAATTCTGCCTTTTCCACCGTTTGGACGCAATCTGAAATACGTTTCTGCATAAGTCTCTGTCCTGAATATTACGATTTTGGGCGTAGAATTTTAATGATTTTTTCAGAATCATTTTAAGCATATGGAGACTAATTTAAATTCATTGTAAATCAAGCTGATTCCCAATTCCCGAGAAAACCGACCGCTAAAGACTCCTCCATCACCAATATTCTAGTTGCGTCATGGTACAGTTTATAATTAGGAATCTAAGACAAGGGAAGAAAAAAAAAGTCGGACTAATTCAATTTTGAGATTTACGTATGACCCCATGATATCGCATGACGAAGTCATCTGCATTCACGAAAGAGGAAGAGGAAGAGTGAATTTACTATCAAGCAAAACTGCTCTTTTCTTTTGGACGGAATTGTTAAAGGTAATCACCAGACACGTATCGTTGTTGTACCGTGTTTTTTTGTAAGAGTTTTTTGTTTGTGCATTAGTTTAACTTTCAAGAGAAATAAGTTAGATAGACAACCTTTATGCATATTCCTGGAACACGTGGAATTTTAAGCGGTGAATGAACTGCAGTGTATATATTAAAAGAGCAATGTTTTGCTTTTATTCAATGCATGGCTTTATAGCCTGGGGTGAATAAGTAAAAATGTACGATCGCAATAAAAGCATACAACTTAGGCCAAGGTTGCTAAGCAGTGCTTACTCTAGTTCAAACGAGTAGCGTGATACACGAAAAGTGGCGTGACTGTAAAGTTTTAGTTAATGCGAAACAATGGCCTTCTTTATGTTCTGTGTCGTAGAGTATCTCAATGACATCTTCGTGGGTGGGTCTACAAAGTCAATCACTACATGCATAAGAATCTCTAAAGACCATTTCCAGAAAACATTAAATACATTAGATAAACTTTATTTCAAATTTTACTCATATTTTCTTGTTGTAATTCAGTGATCAATTATTAGACAATACATTTCGTATAAAATCTTATTCCACTTCCCATCTGGACCGCTAATGATGTTGTATGCTCTTAACTACAACCCCTCCCAGTCCCATTCTCTAGAGGTCGACGTTGTCGTTCGCTTCCGTATGCTCTCCAATAATGCATAATTTTACTGTAGCAGTAAGCTTGTTGTGTTCCGGTCCTCATTTAGGAAATTGTTTACGGTTCTGGCTGTTCCAGGGTCATTAGAACATTAGGTGAGGATTATTTACTTAATGAAGTGACTGTGTCCAGGGAAAACAGGTTCACCTTAATATTTAGCACTGAGGATTTGAATGAATTTTTGAAAGTGTTCGTGTCATCACATGACTATCGGTTGATTGTTTGTAGGGGGAAGAGGGCGAGTCAAGAGTACTGCCGCAGAATGATGCTATATTTTAGTGTTGAACCATTTCTACGTCATTACGTAAGTCATAAAGGTAAAATGGGAACTGGGGGGGGGGGGGAGTGAGAGAGGCATTGGCCCTCTCTGCCCATAGGCATGAGTGTCCATGATCGTCGGACTTTAAGAGAAAACACGTATTTCAGGCTCCGTTTATAATAGAGGATTGTATTGACTATTTCAGGCGAAATACGAGTCCTCGTTGAATAATTTTTGCTTTTTATTATGCTCAACATTCATGACATGTATAATTCCCCCCTCCCTAAACCAGTCTTAATAAATAGAAATTTTGTAAATGAATTTCTTAATATATATCTTGCTCAGAATCGGTTAAGCATCACAAGGTTTGAAATTTGCATCTATCAAATATTACACAGCGTGCGAGCGTTGGCCACATCTAAGCTCATGTACTATGTTAGCTTCTTAGAATATGGCCTTCCGCTATATTGTTGTGCGTCTAAAACTAACTTACAGAAATTGGATAGAGTACAGCTTAGTGCCTCTCGAATTATAACGGGCTTACGTAACAGTTGCCCAAATGACATAGTGTTGTTTGAGGCGGATCTTCAGCCTCTGAATCTCAGAGGGAACTCGAGCCGGGTAAAATATTACAACAAACTTTACAGCTATGGTTCTCAAAACCGTACCTCGGAATCACTGTGGCATTGTCATAATAATGAAAGACTTAAGAAACATAGTCCGTTTAGGCACAATGTGCTTAAAAATTGGCTTGACTCTACGGTAGAACAGTGTTTCTTGAAGCAATGCATTGACCCCTAGGTGGGTCTTCCAGGGGTCAATTTCCATGCGGAACTTTTGTCTAGGGTCTCAAAGAAAAATGACGCCCCGATTTGCCTCCGGCAATTTGCCCTTGAAATTATAAATAACATCCCACTCGCTGCTACGCTGATGTATACTGATGGTAGCAAAGATCAGGAACCCCACGCTGGTACTGGGGTACTTATCAAAGATTCCAATGGAATTGTTAAATTAAAGAAAAGAAATCCTGATTTCAGCTCAGTTTTTAAAAGTGAACTCATTGCTATCGACGAGGGACTGAGCTATATTATGTCTTCTTTAGACCCAAAAGCCATCTGGATTCTGTCTGATAGTCGCAGTGCCATCCAACATTTGTCTAACTGGCATAACGTTGGTGACAAGACTGCTATTTCAATTCTTACGAAATTAAAACAAGTCTCGTCTTCTTGTGATGTGCACATTCAGTGGATCCCCTCTCCTGTGGACATTTGGGGTAACGAGGAGGCGGATGTCTTGGCGAAGAAGGGTACCGGGGAGACCCTGGCTACGTCCAACTGCCTGACATACCTTGAGATGTATTCTGCCAGAAAACATACAGATAAAATGGTCTGGCTGGTCCCTTCAGCACATTCTTGGTACCGGGCTGATTTCCCAGGTAGATCCCTCGCTGTGAATTGCGACAGAAGTAATCAGACAGCTCTCTCTCGCTTTCGTAGTGCTCATCTGAAAGGCCTTGCCTTCCAAGGTGGTCAAAAAGTCCACCCGATTTGTACGAAGTGTAACAATGAGCAGCCATCTCCGGCTCATATTCTTAAGTGTCTGGATTTGTCCTACAACGACCTATTGGATTTTTTCTATTTTGGTCTATGATTGAGGGTGAATAAACTCGTAGATCTCGTCTAGCAGTAGCTGGACACGGATATAAGCAACAACAACTATGTTAGCTACTGCAATAAGCTTCCTTCATTAAAAACAGACGTTATTTAATGGTGGTAATTAATTAAATGTGTGTGTGGAGGGGGGGAGCCGTTGTGGCTTCTCTACAGCAGCAGTTCCCAACCGGGAGACGGAAAGCATGGAGGGGGGAGGGGCGCGAGAAAAACCGGCAAAAAGCAAGTAATACTGAATGTCTTAAAAATCATTTTATTTATTCTTATTTTTACACCAAATGACATCTATTTTCGCTTAACATGTTTATTCAAACTTTACCGATAACATTATTTTGTAGAAAAGGCGACGACTCTATGTTCATTGTTGAAGATGAATAAAAAACTGTATGTATGTTGAGGAATGTTGGGTTTAAATGCAGCGCAATGAAGTTTTACTGAGACTTTTTCTAAGTCAAAACTACCGAGTTAAAGCGTTTTGATTTTTAAAAAAATTAAAAGGAACGTGCCACTCACTCATCCCCGTGTTCCCCTACTCACTCATCCCTATGCTCCCCTGACTATAAGTAGACTTCCTTATTCAGATAAAAAGTCTACTTTTCACGGTCTCAGACGCCTTTTCCGGTTCTAAGTCAGTGAACCTGAACGTTCGAAGGAAGGCTTGTAAGAAAAACATAAGAGCAAACGTGATGTCTATTATTTTGTTTTATTTTTTAAACCAGTAATTCAAATTCGTAAAAACAAATAAACGACGGTATTGTTTTCCTCTTTTCAAAGAGAGAAAAAAGAAAGAAAGAAAAAAAAGATATTAGTATTTAATTATAAAAGCTTCCATAAAATCTACTTTTCAAAATTTGTAAACATTAAGATTTTTTTTTAGTTTAAACACATTTTTATTACAGTATCCTACTACATGCTTTGGTGGTAAACAAAAGTCTCAGCTACACCGACAAGATACAGTTTTGGTTTGTTCCACCAATTTATCGTCCTTTAAAGTAAAAGTTGCAAATTTAATTTTTTGAAAGTGTAGATTTTAATGCTTAGACTACATTTTATATCTCTGTTATTGTAGGTGTTGCATTTGCGATTATATATGAGATATTACATGATCTTAAATTATATTCCTTAGTATTTAATATGTTTTCAGTTTAACAATTATATCTTGTTTTTATATGTTGAAAATTAAATATATCTGTATTAAATTGGGCTGCAAATATCAAAAAGATATGAATAGATCTGACACCCTACAAATTTTAAGCGAGAGTCTTCGACAGGCTAAACTCAAAAGCTTCGTCATCGCTAGTTTGGTTGTACGTGTACTATTCTGTTCATATGGATTTTTGTAGAGTTGAAAAAATTTTTTTTTCATAAAAGCTGTACTTCTTTCAAGCGGTTACATCAGGGGCGTAGCCAGGGTGGGGGGGTTTAGGGGGGTCATAACCCCCCCCCCATGAGAAATTTTTTGCCCTACAAAATGTATATTCTTCACTCTATTATCACACACACGTATACATATATATGAGTTGTAGTAGTCGTAACCCCCCCCCATAAAAATTTTCTGGCTACGCCCCTTACATATATACGTCCGAAGGTCTATAGACCTAAGAATATATTGCTAGAACCTATTTAAGGTACGTTGATAGAACTTGAATAAAAGGCACATATTCAGCTGTTTAAGACTCCCTTAATAGCAGGTCCTTCGCCTACCTTATAATTGCATTGGTCCGGTTACAAACAATGCACAAACAGCAAAAATTTTCTCATGAAAAGTAGTTTGTATTTAAAATAAATAGAATGGAAAATGTGACTAAAATCTCATTAATCACGTTTATTATACCGATTCAACATTAAATATTCGTTTAGTAGGTCTGATATTTAAAAGTAAAAGAGCTCACTAAGAGATGAAAGATATTAGAGCAGGCGTTCTTCCTGGTTTTTTTATTTGTTTTGGTCTTAAAGTCAATACAAATAATTCTATTTTAAATTAGTCGGAAACCTGTTTGAAATTTTTCATTACGTTGAGATCATGAAATTAACATTCGAATAATATTTTTTAGCAATACTATATATGGACTCTATTGAAATTCGCTGCCCATAAAAGTCTATTCTGCAACCAATGCCTAGGTGCATCACATACGCACTGGGAACTTCCAGTCAATGAGTCTTATTTGACTATACCTATTTGTTATTAGTTGAGGTGTTCCAATATTGAGGAGTTCCTTGCGCTCTTGGAGCCCCACTATGTCCGAGTGGATAAGACTCTGAACATGGTAGACGGCTGAATTGTGAGGGTCCCGCGTTCGGGCTTGTCGCACGGCTGTCGATCTAACGATCTGGAGTTTTGGTCGGTTTTCTTCAGAAGCAACGTGAATACGCCAAGAACCCCTGAAAAAGTCCTCCAATCAAGGCAACCCTCCCGTGGGCAGATGCCCCTCATGTAAACTTGCCACAACACAAAACTGAAACTCAGAAACTTGCGCTTCAGATGAGGCTCTGATGTTTTAAAGTGGCCTCCAGTAAAGAGCAAGAACTTTCAAATGTCCTTTCAGTAACGTGAGCTGCTTCAAAATATTCTTAATAAAAACTAATAATAATAATTTAGAGTTAATTTGGATCAAACTGTGCTCGATGTCATGGATTAGACTATTCGACCTAGCAAGCCCCAGCCCAGGAATTTGAGAGGTATATAAAGAGGTTCACAAACAGTACACAAGGTGTTCGCCAATTTCTTTCGGCTCTTAAAAAGGCTTTACACGGAAGAAAAGATTGGGAACCATTGATGTATTCTTTTCTATGCCTAATATATTTTTATTTCCATATTTAGGCAGTTTGGGAAAATTACCGAAAAGAAAATAATGCAATCCTGTTTTTGGCTCACGAAACGCTCACATTTTTAACTGAGTGGTATCGATACAAAATACACATACATTTTAAAATGAAAAAAATTGTAAGAATAGTAGCGGAGTGTATATTAAAAATATTAATTGTAATATGATGCCTGCAACTTTTGAAATAAACAAAAAAAATTTGCATAAAAACTATTTCTTCTTTTTTTACATTCGTTAATTTCACACTTTAAAAAATCAGCTCTTTATACTATCTTAATATTGAGTGCTGACTCAGTAACATGAATAATTTGTAAGTACTTAAAGTGTGAATTTTATGCAAAAATAATATTTACTCAGCACAGAGAAGAACACTGAAAATATTTCCAATATAAAACAAATTAAACATACTGATCGTAGTAACAAAAAACAGCTGGTATAAAAAAGATGAAACAATTAAAACATTGTCAAATAACACACATGGAAGGTGCTTATAAATATGGACACACGTTCCGGGAGAAAAATTTTCGTCCTTCTTCGGCAGATGAAATAATTAATCAGTAAAATAACATACTTAAAAAGTACTCATTAATCTGATGCACGTGTGTGGATTTCTGCTGAAGAAGGGCTAACATTTTACGACAGAAACGTGCGTCCAGATAGAAAAGTATTTTTTATGTGTGTTATTTTACAAAGTTTTAACTATATCACACTAATCGTAATATTTGGCTTCAGTTGAATATTACAGGGAACTAACTACTTGCAGTATTGCGGGGATATTTATTTTGCGTGACGGCAGTTCAGAAGTATCCCCGGTATCGTGAAATGTAAACACCCTACAAAATTTCGGCTTAATATTAAGAGCCACAGCCGTTTTGCAACAAGAGCATTTCTTTAACCCTTTGAGGCGCAACCCTTTTTGTGCCCGCTCACAGCCAGCTGTCGTCAAAAAAGGGTCTCTAGATCTGTGGCACGCGATGAACGTTTCGATCGTCCGCCATCTTGCTCGTAGTTAAGTCGAGCGATGGCAGCGGCTGCCCTTTTTTCAGCATTGGGCAATCTATCCAGCTGTTCTCGCATTCTTCCATTTTTCAGCAGATGTCAATGCTGTTAAAAATAATCGTGACAATTATTTTACGGGAAATGACGTGCTAAAAAGTAAAGGATTCTCGTGAAGCTATGTCACCCGCAACTATTTTTATAGAAATCAAATCTATTTTTCGTGACTGACAACAGTCAAAACGTCAGAGTTTCGTGTTTCCACAGCGGGAACACTGCGCGTTAAAGGGTTAATATTAACATAAAACACATTTGTTATTGAAAGAATGTTGTCATACTGATTTAAACAAAATCATTCAAATATTTTTTTTTAATGTTGTCAACTAAAAATATCGGGGGGAGAACGACAGTTACCCCCCCCCCCAATTGGCGGGCTTCTGCCTCTGGAGGCATTGACCACTACTAAGGCCGGAGTTGTTGGTCCATTTACTATGGGGGCACATAGTAGGTGGACCAAAGTCGCCCCCTATGAAGGGACGGACACAGTGAGAGCCACGCCCAGTCGGGGATCGAACCCCAACCGCTAGGGATGGACGCGAGACGAAAAATTGGTGTCTCGCGTCTCGCAAAACATCCGAAAAGCTTGTCTCGTCTCGCAAAAATCCCTATATCATAATGTTGAAAATCTTTGTCTCGTCTCGCAAAAAAGCTCTAAATCTCTGTCTCGTCTCGCAAAAAGTCGTCTCGCGTCCATCCCTACCAACCGCCGGGATATTCTCCGATTACTAAGTAGATACATAAAAAGTCAATTGATGCTGATTAGATTATTACTGTAACACAATCGCATTTTTCATATTAATTACAATTTTTTAGTCAAATTTATAAGTAAAGCATACAAATAATGCTATTATGAACTGAAGTTTCTCGAGTGAGATATGTTTTACGAGACAGGGCCCGGCTCCAATCTTCTGGCTTCAGCGGTTTACAGATAACGTTTTTAATTCTGTTTCTCTCTCATTAGCCCCTGGGTACATGATAAGGGCGGAGAAATATTGTACCGAAGTACTGTATCAATGCTGTGGGGTTAATATTATGGATAATACAGAAATACATAAGTGCAATACCACTATCAACGAACATTGGGGAATATACAGTCAACAGAAAACAAATATTGGAGAAACGGTACAATCTAATATTTATTATCAGTTATTTAACCAAAATTCAATCAATATTTCTTTCTTATATGATTCATTTCTATTGAAGTGGAATGCTTCATTAAAATAGTCCGTTTTGTGATAAATATTTATTAAAGGGTGATAGGTGTATCTTTCAAAATTATTGGGAGACACTGGTGCACAAGCTCCACACTCACAAACGTATAAAATAATTATATGGATAACTGAGTAATAAATAGTCGGGGACAAAATTTTACTAAACATTTTTAACCCCGTGGACTAATTCAATTAATACGTCTATGATGCCATCAATCCGAGTAAGGAGATTTAACATTGTGAAGGGACGTGAAAAGAAAAACTGCATAAAGTGCTTGAGTCCCTTCCGTATCGAACTTGTGCGCTTATAGAGTGAATGACGACAGTTTCTCTTGAAACACTAACTTTTATTAACAACCACAACGAAACGTAACAAAAATTATTTAACAAAATTTTTCAGTTGTATGTACTTTTCGCGTTGAGGTAGTAGTTGGCAGCGCATATTACGAATATATCCAGGGCAATATCATTAGAAAAGGTAATGTGACAAAATACATAATAATTTCTAATAATAATTAAAATTACTTAATGAATTATTTAATTGCATTTTTGAAGGTGTAAATATTGTTTATATACAAGATAAACTTAGTGTTAAATTATGAAAACATAGTGAAAATAAATTATATTTATCTATAATAATTGTATAATAAAATTTTTCTACAGTTAACAAATCTATTTCAAAACTTCAAATAGGGTTTATATTTTTCTCAATTTAAATAAATAATAAACAGTTACAGAGAAAATCGACAACGATATTAATAATTCTTTGCATATTACCTTGGCTCCAATTTGGTTTCCGCACTGTCCGGCTTGGATGTGTACAATTTCACGCATTTTGAATTTATTTTTAAAAAGTGTAAAAAGCTATGCGCTTGCAAAACTGCGAATGACTTCCCTCGAAGAAATACCTCGAGCAACTGATGAGCGTTCGCCGCAGACCGTCTATCTAGATTGCTCGTGACGTCACTGCAGAGGACGGCGATTCGCTGCATCGTGGAATCACGTGACTGGATTGGGGTCTTCCTCCTGCAAAAGTTTCAACAGAATTACCCTTTTTTAGGTATCAATTAAAAAATTTCGATGCATGGCCGTCTAGTTTACCTTTTCGGAGAAATAAACAACAATCGAATTATTCAACACCCAGACGTGCTGTAATGTATGTGTGATTGTGTGTAAAGCAAACTATGGGCGCCTATACCTGCGGACAGGGAGGGGCCAGGGTCCCCCCCCCATAGCTCCCAGGAAAAATATATAATTACCATAAAAATGTATGCACTTGTATAACGTAGAAGTGGTTCAACACAAATATAGTATATTTCTGGGGCAGGACACCTTATTTGTCCCTCAACAAACAATCACATGGGCGCCCGTGATGTTAAGGCAAACATACCTGAAAAGAGGAGGGAGCAGGGGCGTAGCCAGAAATTTTTCATGGGGGAGGTTACGACTACTGCAACTCACATATATGCATACATGTGTGTGATAAGGGAGTGAAGAATATAAATTTTGTATGGCAAAAAATTTCTCATGGGGGGGGGGGGTTATGACCCCCTAACCCATTCCTTGGCTACGCCCCTGGGAGGGAGCCTTGGGTGGGGGACTTTTTAAGGGGTTCTAACGCTAATACACTTTACATCGGGAGAAAACTGTCCAAAACTCCAGACTGGTAGATCGGCGTCCTGCGATTGGAAAGAACAATGGATCTTTACACGTCAACCAGTTTCGTGTCTTATCCACTCGGCCATAGTGTTAAAACAGGGGAAATTTTATTGGTGTTACTGGCATCACTATACCGTGACGATGGATGTGATGGCAGTTTATTTGTATTAGGTTTGTATGTGCAAATATAAACAAACATCATACCACTCTCATTCCTTGATCGCAAAGACACAGAACAACTTGTACTTGGCCGCTTAATATCACTAGAAGACCAGCTTCAGAAATAACAACTTTCATTTCCTGATAAACTATATCATTACGGAAAAAACACTCAAAATACTGGTGTTAAACGTTAAAATAAATAAAAACTTTGTGAAAAAACACACATAAGAAGTAATAGAGTATTTTAAGAATTTCTTAAAATACTTTTTTTCTCATATGAAGCCCAGAAGTATAATGGTTAGTACACCCTCTCGAGTCAAAGTTACATTTCTTATGTTGGTTCCGTAAAATAAAAAATATTTATCATTAAATATAAATTAGATTACGCATAAATTTTCATATTTCTGTCGAGTTATGAGTTTTTTAAAAACTAATTCATTATTTCCAAAGTTAAAATAGGAAAGTATCAAGTATCATTTTATGTGTGTTTTTTCACAGAGTTTTTATTTATTTTAAACTATCTCATTGCCTTTAATTCGAATTCATTCTATTCAGATTTACACTAGATAGTTTGTCAAAATTTAAAGCCCCTTAAAATGCTTGATCTGAGAAAAGTTTGGGGAACCGTGATACATTAGTGTAATGTAATTTAAAATTGATCAAGCAACGCAACTAAAGATGATGAGAAAATTGTGATTAGTGTAATCATACTTTAAAAGTTTTTACTTTAATTAGATTCCCAATGTGCATTGATTTAAAATTACTAATTAGAATTAATTTAATGAATTAGGTAAATTATGTCAGTAAACTAAACTGAAATCTGATCCGGTCCGAGGGGCGTGCGGGGCCCCAGGCGAACCAAAAGAGAGGGGGCCTCGTTACTATCATGTCTTATGTAAGTTACTACTAGCACTGCCGGTACATATTTAGCTTCATTTCTCGATTTTTGTAGGGATATATAGCAACCATCTACCAAGCTCGGTCTAATGTGATGACAACCGCCCGCCCCCCCCGAAAAAAAAGGCCAGCAGCAGGGCGATAGGCGATCGCCTACATTCGCACGCCCCTTGGGCCGGCCCTGCTGAACTAAAACTGAGTCGCCCAACAGATCAAACGTGGGGACAAAGCAAGCTCTGCCCGCCCGTGACCATGGTCTCTAGTTTGCGGAATCATAAGCCCCGCTAGATGGTCAGCCTGACGCTGAGTCGCCAGTGTTTAGTTTTCTAAGCAAGCTTGGTCCTCATTTTATCAACCTACTCAATGAGTGAAAAGCTGAGTCAACCTTGCCCAGCTGGGGAATTGAACCTCGGACCTGTGCCACGCAGAATAGTATACATTCTCTCGAAAATGCATTTTTAACTTTGGAAATATAATGAATTAGTTTTTAAAAAACTCACAAATCGACAGAAATATGAAAAATTATGCTTAATCTAATTTATATTTAATGATAAATAATTTTTAATTTACGAAACCAGTATAAGAAGTTTAACTTTGACTCGAGAGGGTGTACTAACCATTACACTTCTGGCTTCATATGAATGAAGTAGTTTAAGAAATTCTTAGTGTTGTGAGTGCCTTTATCTGTCATTAAATCGATGTTAAGATATTTTACTTATATAAAGCATTTTTAAAAATTTGATTAATTTATGTACTCAATTATGTTAAAATATTCTAGGTGTTGCTCCACGAATGATTATCACACCAAGTTAACCTCAGAATCTCAGATCGTAATGAAATTTATCTGAAAGGAAGCCTTATAAAAAGAAAAAAAAATTATTAAAATATATCAACTCATTTAAAAAATATGGTATGAAAATTTGCCAGACTTAAAAGTTAAGTGACTGACATGACATACTTTCTGTGATTTAACAGACTTTGGGGAGTTTCCTAATTATTTTGCGGAGTTTTAATGATGACCATTCAACAGCATACGTCTTTTTTATACTACAGATCATTATTGTATTTATATATTTTATAATATAGATCATTATGTATTTATATATTAAACTAAAAACACACATCTTCAATTTTAAAAAAAAGTTTTTTCTTAAATATATATTTATGCTAGCATTGAATGATTTAAATTTTAGAATGGAACTGGAATAAACACATTATTAAATTCATTAAAAGATAAGTAGCTTTTTATTAAAAATAAGTAATTATGGTGTTATTATAGGTCCATTTTTTGCGATTTTTCCAACCCAGGTGATGGTGAATTACAGTTTTCATACAGATGATTTCTTAAAGATGTGTATTTAATTTTTTTTTTAACTAAACTAGGTGATCTTCTAAAGAGATACCCTTAAAATAAATATTTTTATGAAACAAAATTTAAAATAAATTACTTCATTTTGAATCTAGTTTATTTTTGTCATTCCAATGAAATATTCCCTAATTTGAAGTTAAATGAATGGAACACTCTATTTCAAAGGACTGGAGTTTTACTGTATGGAAATTAAAAGAATATCTATGAATATTTTTAGTAAATTATTTCGCTTTGCAGTATTCTTGTAAAAAAATTAAATAGTCATAACTATTCAAAAATATTTTTTTTAATGACATATTATCTTAGCAGATGTTGTTAACCATAAAATCCCAATGCCAGACGATGTTTTTGTTTCTGATCGATATTTTCCCCTCTAACCTCTCCTAGATCTCTACCACTCGAAACTGGCTTGTTTGACCTCTAATTTCAAAGCATGACTCAGCCAGCCAGCCGTATCCAAAAACTTCTCCCACAACCGCCGCCGCCGTGCGTCGTCGTCTATCGTCGCTAGAGAGGGTTCGCTTAGGTATAAAAATCAAAATAGCTCTAGGATCCGGAATTTCGTTGACATCCCCGATTTTAAGTTCCTTGCACCTGGCGCAATATACTATCTCTTCGCTAGACGTCGCATCAATTCCTTTCATCAAGCAGTGAAAGCCATTATTTTGCGAGCAAGCTGAGCACACCAATGGAGAGATCTGCACATTTCAGAGATCTGCACCAGGGGCAGATTCGGAAAAGTTTCAAGTGGGGGAGGGAGCAATATGCATAGCAAAGCATTTTATCAGATTTAGGTGATTCTTTTTACTCTCCTTATTTTTTTAAACTTTCAATCCAGGTTTAATCTGTTCTTTGTCATCACTGAAAAGGCGGAGTGGGAAAAACTCCTCTTCTGTGTGCAGTGTTGCATTTTGGCTTGAGTCTTTGAAAGCTTAGGCAATGATGACAGCGAACAGGTTAAACTAGGGTTCAAGGGTGGGTTAAACTTCAAAACTAACAATTTAATAGATTTTTAGGCTCAAGTGTGTTCGAAGGAGGAGTGACCATCCCTTTACCTTTTGGAGCCACCACTGACCTACACGGGCCGAAGGTTTCAAGCGGGATTAAGAAAATTAAGGGACAACTCAGCCCTGCCCGTTTATGAATTACGCTTTAAGCCGAAGTCTGATCTAGTTAACCGAAGGTAGTTTCAAAATAATCCCCCTTTTTAATTAAACTTGTTACATTTAGTATTCGTGTATGATTTACATTAATAAAACACGCATATTAATTTTAGTATAAGAATTTTTAGCAAAAAACATTACAAACTTAAAAGGAAATTTATTTTCAAGGCAAAAAATTATAGTTTGGTCTTCGATATGTACGATTCATTCCTCGTACCCATCACTGTTTCCTGGCATGAGGCTTTAAATGCCAAGCTGTAACTCATAGAATTTGTTTGTACGATCACATCATCATGTCTTAGGAGAGATATTGAAAGATCCGCACAAGAAAAGGAGACTCAAACATTATGACTCAACAAAAGTTTGCGGCAAATGAATTATCAAAACGACAGCTGTATACTGCAGTAATACTATGAAAGTATAAGTTAAAACTATTTTCAAAGTTTAATTTATATTCCAAAACGTTTAAAAAACGTAAAAATGTGCCTGTCTTCTCTGAGAGTCTCTCCCGAAAGACTAAAAAGATGTGTAAGTGTGTACTAACGTAGGATTACGTTCCTCCATAACGTAAGGGAAAAAATATATATATATATATTTTAATCAATATCGTTGTAAGTTGTAGCGTTGCTTCGAAACATGCTTTCGTGCGATTTAACTCAGGAACAGGACCACATACAAACACCTAAAAAGCATAAAAAAATAAAATAATAATAGTGGATGTCAGTCAGCTTATTTAAATTTTGAAGTTCGAATTATTTCAGAAGATATTAACAAAAAAACTGAAAAAAAAGTATCATGGTTGCCATGCTTGTCGATTTTTAGGCGCATAAAACGATTTAGGTTTTCGAAAGTAAGCAATGGATATAGACAAAAATGCCATTCGTAATCATCAAAATAATTGAATAATCTTGAATCGTCATCTTTAATCAAAATATCGTCTCTGTATGCGACAACAAAGAGGGAACTGATTGTTTTAGGTAAAAATATAAGAACTTATTACAACAAAAATTTACCTAATGTTACAGGCTGGTTGCCAAGCTTAGAGATTTTTAGCAGGTAGATTGTAGAGGTTTTTTTGTTTTTTGCTTAAAGTAAGAAACGATAAGTAAGACTACGTTAGTATATCCTGCCGTAGTTTCAACAGCAGAGACTCCCTGAACGTTATTTTTTCCCAATCGTTGCTAATTCAAATCTTTACAAGCAGTCAAAGCTTTTAGGCCATGAATTACATACGACGATGGCTCAAAGTGGACCAAGAACTTTATTCACGAAATTCAGGGGATATGCAGACATGGCAAGGTTCTTGGTACAGATTATTTTACGCCTCTATGGGTATCAAAGAATTTGTTCCATCTGCATGGCAGTCTAACGAAACCGTTGAAGAAATCGGGGCCTGGTCGCTGAGCCAATTAACAACGGCATCGATTGGAAATGGAAATGCCAAAGCGCTGGGTGTTTCTTCAACGGCCCGGAGAGATGGAAATCACTGGGTGCGAGATCCGGGCTGTAGGGAAGATGTTTCAATGCGTTCCATCCGAAGCGCTGTGGCTAATCACGAGTAACAGAAGCCGTATGCGGGTGGACGTTGTCATGCAAGAAGGTGACCGCTCTCGAGAGCAGTCCCGGTCGTTACTGTTATTACACTTCGCTCTTCACTAGTTCAGCGTGCATTCTTCAACGCCTCCATCTTTTCTATCTCAAATTTTGGAGCCTTACGGCACCACTAGCTCCATCTAGTGGCATTTGATTGCTGTGGTTACCTTTTCTACCAAAAAATGGAATTTCATTCACTCGGGGAATATGTGAACCCGTCACAGCTCTTGCTGTCTTATTTTTATAACTACCTACGCACTTTTCTTTTTCCCCTTTTATTTTACACTGGTCCCCTTTTCACACATAAAAAGGTCATTACATACACATTTGAAATAATGAATTTAAATGTATGACTTCTATTTCTTGCTTCAATTTATTTTTTCTGGTCCTCCATTAACGTTTTCAGAACGTTTTTTTTTTTTCTTTTGCTCAGTCCCTCAACTAAGGCAAGGCAAACGAAACGAGTACCCCGGACGCCAAAATCGATAAAGGACGTGGAAAAAATTAAGGTTTACCCCGGGTGACGTAATCTCCAGTTGCGGCATTGACTTTGCGTAGCCCAGGTGCCTTCTATTACGCCTTCTATGCGCCTTAAGAGTACACCCAGTTTTCTCAACCGTTACTGTATGAAGTACCCTGTGTTCAACGTTATGAACAGTTTTCACGCAACTCCTGTTTATTTTGATGAAACATCATCCACCTGGATATACTCATACGAAACATCATCCACCCCCAATCACAAGAGAAGCAAGTCAGTTACCCAAGGATATGTTAACATGTTATTGTCTCAGACCATAACGACCTCAATCAGGCTGATTTTTTTTTTTTTCAGAGCTTCTCCCTTACCTGTATCAAAAAAGTTGTATGAATTCAATTCCGTCTATACACGATGTTATGGTCATACGTGCATGACAACTCACGCAATAGACGAGTAAAATGGGTAACTGCATAAAGTCATGCTATTGATTTCAGGGGAGAGAGGAGGGGGGGGGGATAAAAATAATAATAAACTGGGGTGTATATTCCATCTGCGGTGACTAACGCGCACCAGACATAGGGTCGCCTCGGCACTTAGCGTTTTCCTATGGTGACGGCACCGTTCCGTAAATCTGCAGTAGAAAGGTTTCTGTCAACGAGCCAAAAACTGAAGAACTATAACAAACCATTACGGGAAAACCTATCTAGATTTTATGCTTATGTAGTTCAGTGAATATTCATGAAAAAATAAGTACTGACGATGAAGGTGAAAGGTTCAGTGGCAGTGAGATTTTCGGAAGAAGGACAGTGGGAAATTTTTTTGAGTTAATATATATATATATATATATACATATATATATATATATAAAATACAGTAATGCACCGAACTTAACCCTTTAACGCGCAGTGTTCCCGCTCTGGAAACACCAAACTCTGACGTTTTGATTGTTGCCAGTCACAAAGAATAGATCTGATTTCTATAAAAATAGTTGCGGGTGACGTAGCTCCACGAGAACCCTTTACTTTTTAGCACCTTATCTCCCGTAAAAAAATTGTCACGATTATTTTTAACAGCACTGACATCCGCTGAAAAATGGAAGAATGCGAGAACAGCTGGATAGATTGCCCAATGCTGAAATAAAGGCAGCCGTTGCCATCGCTCGACTTAACTACCAGCAAGATGGCGGACGATCGAAACGTTCATCGCGTGCAACAGATCTAGAGACCCTTTTTTGACGACAACTGGATGTGCCGGCACAGCCGAATAGCGGCATCATTTGTGTTATTTCTAGGTTCTTTTGATTCGGTACTTGAAATTTTTGCCTGTTTTGAGTGGTGGCCGTTTAGGGAATTTTCACTCTGTATGAGATGTATAAAGCTGCTAAAGGTAAGTAAAAATAGTAAACTCGTCAGAAAAATTATTTATTGTTTAAATTAGATCTACTCATAATTCTTTTGTGATTTTTTTTTTCTCTCCTCCATCCATCTGGGAAAACAACAACAAAAAGCTAAATGTTGGATGTCTGGTCTGGTCTTCACAATCGTGCTCTTATTCAGAAGAAATCAATACATGGAGAGCTGACTCACTAAGGGCAAAAACCTCCTCCATTTTCCGTTGTCATGGTTACCGGATGCCGACATGGAATCTCTACAAGTCATCCAATGGAAACAAGTCCTTGGAAGTACTTATCTCTCAATTAATTTTTTCAAAATATAATTAAAATACACTTCTAGACTCGTGTTCTAAGTGTTATGTTCTTATTCTGAGATTGAAAAAGATAGAAACACTAATACCTCAAACTGTTATTTTATTTTGCATGATTTTTTTTTTTTTTTTTTCAGTTATGAAATCCTTCACCATATTGCTAATGTGCAAAGATGAGAGGAAGCAAGTTAAATCTCTCTTTATATTAAGAATAATTGTAAATGACTGGAGATGTATAATGTATTTGAATGGATTTACATTCAGATTTCTGAGAAAAATGTAATGGTACTGCATTATTTATGATGGTGTGACAGGCCAGTTCCCAGATGACTAAGTGCGATCAATGATACACGCGCCTACTGTCAAAAGGCACTATGTCGTTGAGGTTGCTTTATATTTCACTCAATTTGAAAATGAAAAAGTCACCTTTAAAGGAACACTAAAAATAAAAGACAAAAATAGTATTATATAATATAGATGAAAATTCAGAAACGAGCATAAAAACGTAACTTCAAGACCCTTCTTGTTAGCTATAAGTACCAAGTCGAGTATAAGTTTTCATACAATTATGAAGGAGTTAAAAATCTTTGTAATCAAATTTAAAACTAAATCTTCTTTTTACATTTAATTTAACGTATTGCACTTATCGATTATAAGCCGTTTTCCGCACAGCCTCCAATACTGATCATACTTTATAGTCGAGTGGAGTGGATTTAAGTACCGACTGCTGAATGGCCAGTCTTTGTTTTTCTGTTTTTGAAGTCTGGTTTCTTCTCTTTCAACTAACGCTGGGTCATCTTTCCCTTATGAGCAGAACCAGAATCCTGCTGAATGAAAAGTCCAGTCATCTCCATTGAACGGGTTTGCGCTCAACTATTGTTTCTAAGATAAGTAAGTGTCTTGATAATCTTTTTGCAGTTTTTTTTTTTCACTCTTTCTTCGCAGAAATGAACCGCTGTGACAGTTTTATGCCTGACACTGAAACCCTCACCAAACCACTACGGAAGCCGGATGATGAGTTCTCTGCACGCATTTTTTCTCCTTAGCTTCTTGATCTTGTGTATATGCGGTCTTCCTGACGGTTGGAAGATTCGTCTAAAAGTTTCTCGTCCGTAAAAAGAATCCGTCTGTGGCCGTTATGACTATGCCGCTGCAGCAGTGTTTTAGCTTTAACCCCTTCGGCCCTGACGTCCTTTATTATTCATTAGAACGCATCTTTGCATTACTCTATATTCTTCATTGTCGAGAATTTGAGCACCAAAACCTAGTGTCCTACTCATTATACATGCAAGAACAGCAGAACGTTATCATTTTGATCTGTAGACGGCAGAAAATCTCCAGAGATAATGGACGTGTCAAGCCATTTGAAGCCAAAAGTTAAATGCATCTTTCTGAATAAATGCATGCAATCAAAATGCATGAGAAGTTTGAAGTATTTTCATGTTTTCAAACACAAAGAAATTGTTACAAAAGATTTCATACGAAATCACTGTAAAAAAAAAAAAAAATTCTCATTTTGCTCAATTATTCCTTGTGACCTATTATTATCTGCTTCGCTCTGGCAAATGACGTCAGAAGAGACCAAATTTGACGAAATGAATGCATTCGTGGACAAATACCTTTTTAATATGCACGAAGAAATAAAAGGTCTGCCTCACCTAAACACTGCCTACGATTTAAAAAAGAAAGAATAGTAAGAAAAAGAAAGTACTGCCCTTAAAAATTTGCCGCCCTAGGTCGCTTCCTATTCTGGTTTAATTAAAAATATAGTCCTGTAGTCTGTAATGCCTTTTGATCTCAAAAATCACCTTATCTTTTTCCTACATATTACAAAAGATGCCTGTGTGTCTGACGTTTCGAAAAAACGGTTATACCAAATTTGAAGCTCTAGCAATGAATTTACGAGCCTTACGTTTGTTTCATAATTCGAAGTAGAAAACTTTTTACTAAATATTTTATCGATTTTTAACAGATTTTTTTTCCCCGGATAACCAGCAATAGGATCGGAAATGACATTTTCAAGTTAACAGTGGTGATTTCGTCAAATAGAAACCACGACATCAGAAGGAAAATCACCCACGATATTCTAAAAGAAAATTTTCTCCTAAAAACAATTTGTTCTGAGAGGCAAGGGCGTAGCCAGAAATTTTTCATGGGGGGGGGGGGGGGGGCGTTACGACTACTTCAACTCATATATATGTATAGGTGTGTGTGATAAGGGAGTGAAGAATACACATTTTGTATGGCAAAACATTCCTCATAGAAATGATCTCCCTAACCCCCCCCCCTTGGCTACGTCACTGCTGAGAGGGTAACATAGTTTACGGCTTTTTGTGCTTTTTTTAAAAATATATTTATTTTTAAAGAAATTCTAGATCTGTCATTTTTTAAACTGCCGCAGAATTTGCTTAAATTTATCCATCAGAGAAAGTTTCTTAATTTCGCCAGATTATAAAGTATAGGCAATTCGTTTAAAGTAATATCTCAAATATTACTTTAAACGAAAATAAAAAGACTAAACTAGAAAAAATTTCATGAATTTTAAAATACAGGAGGTTTTTGAATTCATAGTTGATGATAAAGATTTCATTATTCTTCCCATCTAGTTTCTGACTTGTGTAGCTTTGGCAACGAATTGAAGGAGTAGCCATGTAAAACATTAAATAATTGTGAATTAAAAGAAAGAAATATTTACAAACGTGGTTCCGAGTTTTCAGCTTGTAAGTGAGATCAACGTCATTTTGATTTCTCGAGTTTAAAAATGCATTCAAAACTCAATCAAATTCTTCTAAAATGAGCGTCTCCCACCTCGTCAATGCTAGAACTCAAGCCTAAATGTGATAAAATTCGTTTCTGCAGAAATTTAACTGTGTTTAATCCAAATCTGTTGAGTTCGTCACTCAAATGATGCTTTCAAGCCTTCTAATTTGTTCTGTAAATTTTGAGCAACTAGGTAATTGAATCTACTAAAAATTAATTTCATTGATTTCGGGCACAGCTCAGTCAGATATGAAGCTTTTTTGAATATTGAGTTTGTTTGGTACCGTAATTTTCTTCGCAGCTTAAAAAACAGCTACTATTCGCAGAAATAAGAATATTTCGCATAAATTCTCGTCTATTCACAAATTTCTTATATTTCGCATCTATTCGCAATTATAAAAAAAATTGCTTAAATTAGCATCTATTTCGTAAGAACGAAAATTCCGACCTCTACAAATTTTACATCAATTAAATTCACTCTCTCAAATTAGATACTTTCACTCGTAGTGCTGCCCTCTTTTGAGTATTTTTAAATACATTTTGACTATGGTGCTGCCATCTATTGTAACTATTTAAAAGTAAATACTTACTTAGTTATAATATTCACCTACTTCCATATAACTACAATATGCATATATAATCAGGATCGCCCTAAGTTTTGTGCGATAAGTACAATCGCTGTGTCTCCCTCATACATTTTGAAAAGAATGCCGAAATGAGAAATTTGTTTTCCGAATTATAGGATAAAAATGAAATTTTTATGTAATTTCGAATTCATACTAGCCGTCTGAATATATTATGTCAATAACTTATCAGTAAGTTAAAGTAAAGTCAAAAGATTAAGTACTAGAAGTCTTTTTAAAAAGTGAAAATAGTGAAAAGGTACTAAATACTCTACTTTAACATTTACTACGTATTCGTTTTAGTTTTTTATTTTTAATCCCTTTAAAATGCCAACTTCAGGCATTACGTTCCGACAGTTTCAGGTATAGAGCAGCAATACTTTGTTAGTTTGTTTTTTGGGAGGGTTAAAATATATTTCGAAATGAAATTTAACACACTTAAGTCGAATTCTTTAAAAATTTCGCTGCCCTTCAAAATCGGGGGCCTGGGCCACATGCCCCGCTTGACCCTGCGATAATCAAGACCTGCGTATTTGAATGCCCCTCAAAGGTTAGACTTGTATCCAGTCGGATATTTAATGATCCATGCTGAGTTTAAATACTGCTTAAGAAGGGGAATCTTCACCGTAGAATTTTTAAAGTTTGCTGAAGTAAGAGGCCAATTGCCTACCTCTCTCTTATCTACCACTTTATAAGTAAGGGAAACTGTTTTATAAGGGATGGTTAATTTTTTAATAATAAACGCAGGTTTAAGCTCTTCGCGCACATTACTGAAAGTCGCAATGAAGAAAATTCCCTTTCTATGCCTTGTGTTGCTTATCAGTATGAGTGTTTAAATGCTCCCTTGTGGGCCCTATCACGGCCGAGTGGACAAGACACTGAATGTGGTAGATGGCTGAAGTGTGATGATCCGGGGTTCAGGCCTGCCGCGCGACTGTCGATCTGGCTGTAGTTTTGGTCAATTTTCTTACGTGTAACGTGAGTAAGCGTTAGAACCTCTTAAAGAACCCTTCGTCCAAGGCACCCTACATAGGCAGATAATCCTCGTGAGGTTTGCGTTAAACACAATACTCTACTCTAGCTCCGCTGAAGGCCAGCGTTTCGAAGTCAACACTGAAAACACTCAGTGATTAAGATTCCCTCTCTGTGAGCAGTGTTGCTCACAGAGCAACAACATGCTCACCAGGAGTTTTAAATGCTCCGCTGCGGCCCATCATTTCACAGTTAACATTGAAAAGACATGGTTACTAAAATTTCCCTTCTGTGACTGTGTTACTGTTCACCATAAATCTTTAAATGCTTCGCTGCAGCTTGCATTTAATTCTTAACACTAAAAAGATACAGTGACTGAGGATCCCCTTGACGAGTGTTGCACTTAGTCGTTAGACTTAGTGTAGATTTAATTAACATTTAATAAAATTAACTTAAATAATTAAAAATTATTAATCTAATTAATTTGTGCATTATTCTTAATCAATGATTGCACGTGATATTACGTAGTGTCATCGATCGCCAGAGCGATCAAGGCGAAATATTGTGTTCTTTCTCCGGGAATATTTTTCTATGTTAAGGACTTAGTAATTTTTCCGTTGTTTATTCATCTTAGTTTATAAATGAAAATGTTGCTTAACATAATGACTAGGTATTAATTTATCTAATTAACTAAGTTAACATTAATCAATCTAAATACTTTGGGTGTGGTTTTTAATTACTACATGGTATCAACGATATGCAAGGTGATCAGAATTAAAACATTCCTACTCTGAACAGTGTAAAGGCTCCAAAATTGTTGATCATACTATTCAAGACATGGGGAAACGGCCTGCAGGAAAAAAAGTTCCAGAAACATCGATAAATGGCGCTGTACAACAAAAAGGTGCTGTAAAGACACAAATAATCACATAGGGTTTTACCCAGACAGCACATAAGCTTAAATCAAGTTTGACATTTCTTTGAATTTGACGCATTAATGCAAGCTTGACAGTTCAACTCATTCTAAGCTGACAGCAAGCTTGCAGGAGTCAAGTTGAATTGTCAAGCTTAAATACAGCTTGATTTAAGCTTGAAAATTGATACTCGCGTGATTTTTCCTTTTTAAAGGAGCGTTGATGGCGCCATCTGTGAAAGAGAATGGACATTAATTGTCTAGCGTCCTCAAATTTGCTGAAAGTTTATAAAAGATGTGTTTTATTTTATATTACCAGTGCCACATATTACCGGCAGGGCAAACGGGGCAACTGCCCAGGGCCCACAGATTTTAGGGCCCAAAAAACCTTACATCTTACACTTTTGTAATTTTAAAATAAAATTACAAAGGATAAAAAAAAATTCAAAAGTTAAATAAATTTTTTAATTATAAAGTATGAACAATGAAAATAATTCAAATTTACATTTGTATAAATTAATTTAAACTTATTTTTAATTCTTCGAAATGCTCTATATCAATATAGCATACCAATATGTAGGAAAATAACCACATTTGTAAAGAGAAGTTTTAGCGTTAAAAAATAGCAAATTTTTTCAATTATTTGTTATTTTAAGAAATATTTACAAAAATGACTAAAGTGTTTGTATTCCATACATGTTAGCAACTGTGATTTAGCATTTCGAAGTAACGTTTAACTATCTGTTTCTTCATTTCAGATTACTTAACACAAAATTTGTGTTAAGTAAACCCATTCTATATTTCCAAATATGGAAATTCTTCAAAATAAAATACAATTATACTACGAAATTGATTTCAAAATCAGTCGTTTGTCTCGATTTTGGCCAGCAGTATTGCTTCATGAGTGTTGCGGTACTGAAAGTTTTAAAACATGTTTTTTTATTTTAATTTTGATTTAATTTATTTTGATGCATCCCATGGAAAAATAAAGAAACAAATAACACATCGCCCACCTATCAATCTGGCGAGAAAACAGCGTGGTAAGTCACTTCAAACTTAGTCATAGCTGCACAAGGCTCCGGTGGCGGAATGGATAGCGTGCTCGACTGCGAAGCCAAAGGGCCCGGGTTCTATTCCAGCGACGAACACTCGATGGAAACAGATTAAATTAAATTGAAATTTCAGCATAGAGGGGGAAAATGCGCGGAAAAATAAATTATGTGGGGCATGTTAGCCAGCGGGTGCCCCGTGTATTTAGAAATTTTTATTTGAAATTTTTAAGCTTGAAATGTTAAGCTTAATGCAAGCTGGGCAAGTGTAAACTAGAACACTTGATTCAAGCTTGCATCAAGCTTAATTCAAGCTTATTGACTTGATAAATCAAGCTTGCTGCAAGTTTGCTGTGCTGTCTGGGACATGAGATATAGAATTTTTACTTTTTAATTTCTTTTGCTAATATGAAAAAAAAAAAAAAGAAAATAATGAAAGTGAAGAAACTGAAACTGCCGTTGTAACTGCAATTTCGCTCTAGTAGCACAAAAATTTGTTTAAATCCTTGATTTGCAGCTACTGTTATGGGCATAAAAGTAGATAAAACTGGGAGAACGTCATTCTTATCAGCGATGTCTGTCACGTTGCCAGAATGCGCTTTGCTTGTTAAGTTGTTTTATGAAAACAAAACAAATGCTGCAGATTACACTTCCAGTTCTATCGGCTTAAGAATTTACACAAAGGACCATTACTTCACAACTCTCAGGAGGATGATTGGTCGATTCGTGAAAACTTGGAACTACACACCTTAGAGTTCAGCCTGGTCGAAAATGCAAATCAATTTGTTCAGATGTCGTTGAAGATGTTGCCACCACTAGTGTCGAACAGTAGCGCTGGTAAAATCTTTATCCATTTGTAACGTGCATTTCAATTATTTAAATTATGTTACAAATGGATAACGCTATAGGTTGTAGTAGTGCACGCGCAATGTCATGACACTTGGGGGGTTCCCTACAGTTCAGAGCGAACTTACTGAGAAAAATAGTGCATTTTTTTTCCTGTATAAAATTATTTACAATCAGCAGTTGCTGGCCAGAGAGAAACGACTAATTTTCGCATTGACATTTCTGGTTGGAGTTTAAGTGGATGTACAGTGGATGTGAAGTGTGGCTATGGGCAGGCCCGGATTTGTGGGTAGGGGCCCGCCCGTCTCAAGAGAAGGGGGGGGGGCGAGTTATTGTGTAACCGATAAATAATAGGATGTGTTAACTTTCGGGGTATGGGGGGTATGGTGTTATTATTAATTAATTATGATTGATAATTAATGTATTAATAAAATATTGATCTATTAATTAATATGCGTCATTCATATTAATTAATACCTTGTTCATTCGGGAACCCTCACTCAAACATTTTTGAGAACTACATTTAAAATGAAGTGTTTTGAAGCCTTCTCGGGCGCAATTGCAGCTGCAAAAATTTTTGTATGTGTCAAACTTCATTCAAGAGCTGGGGGCCCGCCGAGTGTGGGGGCCCACCAGTCTGCAAGGACACCCTAACCAGTCCGGGCCTGGCTATGGCAGATTCGCCATCTTAGTAGAACAATCAACAGCCATAAAAGTCGCATTTGGGACACTGAAACCCTCGTACTTTCCAAGAGATTCCACTTCACTCACCGAAAATTACAATCTGGTGTGGATTCACAACCACATTCATTCTTCGATATTTCTTTTTCGAAGAGACTACTCGGAACGGTCCTGTGACACGTACACCCTCCAAAAAAGTATTCGAGCAAGAGAGAAATTTCCTATTTTAGATTTGCGAATAATAATTGAGTTTTTGAAATACGCACAACTTGATAGAAATATGAAAAGTCATATTTATACAAAGCCTAATTCATATTCTATGCTAAATAATTTTTAATATACGAAATCAACGTAGGAAATTTCTCTCTTGCTCGAATACTTTTTTCCGAGGGTGTACGCATATTGTAACAGACAGACACAGGCCCGTAGCTACGGGTGGGCCTACGAGGGCCGTGCCCGCCCTGCTAAATTCTGTGCCCACCCTGCTTCTGGGCTGTTGTTCAAAATCAGGTTTGTCTCAAAATACATTATGATAACTGTTAATTGTTATACAGAAGTTGGTTACAAACTAGTTTCTAGGCTAGAGTGAAAGCATATTGAAGATGAATAACGCGTGCATTCAGAATGCGATCAAACTCTAACGGAAATGCAAAGCAGGTGAAGCACTGCTCAACTCCCACTATTATTTTTACATTTGTTGACATTTCACCTCATGAATCTTATATAAGAAAATCCGAGAGGAAACATTGTATGTAGCTATGTAGGTAGGTTTGTGACCACCGATCTTCTTGCGCGCGTCTCCCGATCGCATTGCGCCGAGACGGTTGGTCGCAGACTTACCGAATTTTGCATACGGCTTCACTGGGACAGATCCTAACACGCCTCAGAGCGATTTTTTCGAAATTCATATTAGAAAATGTTTTATTTTATGTTTTGTCTGATTTTTAGCGATTTTTCTCGCATAATACGTAATAACGCCGGTCATTGCACTCGCAGTAAAACGATGTTTGCATCATCAGATAGAGGAAAAAATTTTCTTTCGAAAACAGTTTGTTTTGACTATGTAACATATTTTGCCGATTTTTGGGAATTTTTAAAAAGAATTCCTCTTTTGACGACGTTTGCGTAAAATAATTTTAAAACTGTTGCATCTTTCATTCTATCTGTCATAACATTTTCATATTTCGGCATAAGACGGAGCATACAATTCGCCCACTTTTAAAAGAAGAACGGAGGAAAAATATAAATTAGGAGATTTTTTACGAATTTTTAAGTAAAGAAGGATTTTCAATTCAATAGAAGCTGCTTAAAAAATTCGGAATGATATCTTGTGGTTTGGTTGTCAGGGAAACAGTAAAACTGAATAAAATTGCCAGTTGAAAAAAATAAATTAAATTACTTTAAAATAACTGAGTTTCCGCATGTGAAATCTTCGTCCTTTTGATGTAACGAATTTAAAACCGCTTTCGGAGCTCAATCAGAATAACGGACTCACAAGCAAAACATACGCCACGCACGAAATAATTCCATATTTTATATTACGTTGCCAGAAAAAGAATTGAATGCTGTTTTTTCAACCACGAATTAACCAGCATTATTTTTGATTGAATTTTTAAACTGGACACGTTTTCGAATCGCAGGAAATATTTGCGGTGCTAAATACACCAATCTGACAAGAATTATGCATAAAAAATGTATGGAGAGCTGTTTTAGTGGCAGCCATAAAGTGAAATGATTATCGTTTATGGTAATGCGTAAATTGCAAAGAATCACCAAAGAATAAAAGCCTACATTAGTACAGTTAACGAATGAAAAACGAAAATATATTGGTATCAGTAAAAGATACTATAAGTAATAATTATTAGATATGCTAGGGCAATATTAATCAAAGCACAATATACCGCGTTAATAAATACTTCGTGAAACTACTATTCGTTTCTTTTCGTTTTTCAACAGCCGTCTTACATCACAGCTAACTAAACATTAAATAAATCTACGTCGCGTTAATATATCCCGCGGTAATTTCAACAGAAAAGACTTTACCTGAGTTTTTTTGTTTTTTTTTTTTCTTGGAGATTCTGTTTTGTCACAAGTAGTTTTGATCACATTTTATGAAAATGTTCTCTTCTTACCTTGTGAAGAGCGGGTACACAACTTTAATTATAAAATAAAACGGTTCTCCACATCATGTAGTATCTAAGGTATTAATGGTATAACTTAAATCTTAGAAAGAGTATGATGTAGAAATGAGACATTTTGAAATTTAGGAAATTTCGCTTCGAACCGTCAAGCTTTTCTTTTTCTGATCGCGAATGACAGGGACATAGTTTTTTTGTGTGATAATATCACAATGGTCTAGGGTCAGTATTTATGTTAACTTTACAAATAACTAATTGCCCACTTTACGCCAAGAGTCAAATCATTTTGCTTATTTTTAGATTCCACATTACTGTATTCAATTCGAATTATACATGTAAGAAAAAGTTTCGTTCCCTACCGTGCGGAGAACGGGTACGCAGCTAGTGCATTTATAATACACGAGAACAAGAATATGAATGATCGCATTTTAACTTTGTGGGCGAACGGATTAAAAATAATGTTTGAATTAAATAAAAAGGTTTTTAAGTTTTTAACATAACTTCATGTAATTTAGCAGTTATTTAAAATATTTTTACTCACAACTTTAACTGAATTATTAACGTTACGAAACAATAAACAAAATTCAAAATTGAGATTTCAATCAAGATTTAAATAAGTAAAATTATTTTAAATTATTTAGCTAATTTTTGTAGGGTGAATTACTAAACAGTTAGTGGGGCCGTTTACATGCAAAAATGTGAAAATGCGGAGTAAATCCCGGGACTTACACTGCTTTCTACCCCGCTTCCCCTACTTAGGGGGGAAAATGCGGGGTAGAAAGATTCCTGGTCGAAAGGAGGGTTAATGCAGAGTCAACCGCCACCCTCGGTGGCGGGGTGGCGAGGGTGGCGAGTCAACCCCGCTTTCCCATGATGCATTGCGAGTTTTCCCCTCTACTCCGCTTTAACCCGGGATTTTCCATTTTCACATGTAAACGGGCCTATTATGTCTTTACTAAGGTATTTCACACCTCTATCATGTTCTGCTGCAGCTACTACGAGTGCAACACCATCCTCAAGTAAAACTGTTTCTAGTGCTATTGATCCATTTTCCTCTTAAGTTCAACTGTTACATCTTCTTCATTAGTGTTTCTCCTTCTAATTTTTCATTTGATTTGGCAGAGGAGGTGCCTTCTCAACCTGAAGGACCATTTTCCCAGTCTTTATATGGATCGAAACTCCTATCCTTCTCAGAAAGTGGTACATCGGTCACGTGTGGCTGGAATGCTCGGTTGAAAGAGATGCAGCGTTCTGCTTTCGTTGCAGAAAATTCTGCAGCAGTGCCTCCATTGGTGAATACACGTATCGTAGAAGAGGATTCCGTAATTGTTTGGAGAAAGGTCGTGGTCTGCTTTGCATGAAATGTTGGGTGATCATATTGCTGCTATGTGTGCCTAGAAAGATCTTCAAATACGGAAACAACATCATAAGAGGTTAGCACTCCTGTCAATGATAGTCAGTTGCATAATAACCGTTATTACATCTTTTCACTGTTGGACATAGTGAAATTACTAATGAAATGCCGCTGCGAGGTGATAAGGAATATGATGAATTTGATGACTCTTCTTCAGGTTTATTTAGGCAGCTTTTTGAATATACACTTAAAAAAGGACAACAAACTAGCTGATATCATAACCAGAATACCAAAGAATGCTACATACAAATCTCCGGACATGCAGAATGAAATTATTTCTATATTGGTGAAAATGGTTCATTAAGAAATTGTGAGGAGAGTCAGGGAGTAGATGTTCCATTCTTCCCTATCAAAGTGGATGGAACAAAAGATAGAAGTGGGACTGAAGATATGTCTATCTTCATCTGTGCCGTAAAAGAAGGAATTCCATTTGAACATTTAGTTAGTATTGCTACTACAGTTTATCTGGATGCAGATGCGGTCTGTACAACAATTATGGAGGAGCTTAATAAACTGGGACTGGATCCAAAGAACATCATCTCTCAATGTTACGATGGTGCTGCCGCCATGGCTGGAGCATACGGTGGCGTGCAGGCTAAACTCAAGTGTCAACTCAAGAAAGAAATTCCTTACATTCATTGCTACAATCATAAATTGTACCTAGTGGTTATAAAGTGTTATTTCAGGGAACAAAGATTTGTGCAGTTTCTTCGATATCTGCTCTAGACTCTATAAACTCACTAGAAAGTATCACGTTGCAAATGTGTATGAGGGGTAAACACTGAATCGTCTATTGCCTAAACGATGGTTTGCACATTACCGCTGTACAGTAGCAATGCTAAATAATTTCTCAGAACTTATCAAGGCTCTTCAGGAGTGTGCTGACTCAAACTGTAGTGATATTTCAATAGAAGCAACTGGGATGCTTTCCCAAATTAAAACTCCTCGGTTTGTGTTTACGACGTATTACGATGTTTGTATTACGATGGTGCTGCCGTCATGGCTGGAGCATACGGTGGCGTGCAGGCTAAACTCAAGTGTCAACTCAAGAAAGAATTCCTTACATCCATTGCTACAACCATAAATTGCACTTAGTGTTTATAAGTGCTATTTCAGGGGACAAAGATTTGTGCAGTTTTTATATATCTGCTCTGGACTCTAAATTCACTCCAAAGCATCACGTTGCAAATGTGTATGAGGGACAAGCACTGAATCGTTTATTGCCTCAACGACGATCTGGCCATTACCGCTGTACAGTAGCGATACTATCAAAACTTATCAAGGTTCTTCAGAAGTGTGCTGACTCTAGTGATATTTCAATGGAAGCAACTGGGCTGCTTTCCCAAATTAAAACTCCTGGGATTGTATTTCTTGGAACTCTTTGGCATTTCCTTCTATCCCTGTTAGATCCAGCCAATAATGCACTGCAGTCTAAAGCTATGGACCTGCTACAAGCGATGATTCAAGGTTGCCAGCGTTGTAGAAGAAATTAAAAAGCATCGATATGTGGAACAATTTGACACCTCATACAAATCGGCTATGACAATGCTATCTTCTGGGGACGCTTAAGAGATTCCTGCTCCAGAACGTAGATGTGTGGATCCAATCCATTTCCCAGATTTCATCATGACTGAGTCTGTAGGAGGACGCCCGTGTTCCCAGGAATCCAAGGAAAAGCTGCAACAAGAATTACTAAGAATGCACCATGATGCCTTTGACCGAACAATAGCAGAGTGGACTTTATGCTTCAGCCCAGAGAAGATACAATTGTTTAAGAGTATGAAAGCTCTGACGTCCATGACCAGCAATTCGTTCGACATGCAGCACCTCAGATGTCTGACAAATTTATGCTATATCGATTTGGATGGAACAACTGTCGAAGCAACGGCACGAACTTTCTTGCAAAAGAAAATATCAGAGTCAAAACTCTCAGCCACATTGCATGAAATGACAGCATTTATGTTCAATTACAGAGATGCATTTCCTTCTATTTAATGCCTTCTTGCTTCTGCCTTCTCAATAAGAGCATCTACAGCAACCTGCTAGGCGTCATTTAGCACTCTTTCAAGAATCTTAACTTCATTTTGTTCATCCATGTTGCATGAGAGGAAAGCTTACGTAATCCTTCTTGCATTTGAACATAAACTCATGAACAACATTTAAGTGAAGCTTGTTTTAAAGCGGTTCCATGATGCAAAGAATCGACGTCTACAGCTTTATTGAGACGTCGATTGAGTCTATTGAAGAAAACACTCAAAAATACTACAATAAAATCAATTAATAAACTTTAGTAATTACAAAGTTTATTGTTTATTTTCAAGACACTATTCTTAATTCTCACATTTAATCTGTTCCGTGTTTTCTTTTTAAGTATTTGCTGTTTACTTTCCTTAGAGCGTATTTCCTTAGGCTGCCTTGATAATTAAATATAAAGATTTTTGGCATTAAAGTAGTATTGTTTTAGCGGTTAAATAGGTTTGTTTTGTTTTAGTTTGCAGATTCAAAAATTGTGCCCACCCTGGGTATTTTCGGGTCCACCCATTAAACTAACCCTAGCTACGGGCCTGGACAGACAATAGAATACGTAACAGAAATACAAACACATCTCCTAGGCGACGAAACTGAATAAACTGAAGTTGTTCGTAAAGGCAAAAAAGAAAACTCATAGCACTGAACAAACAAACACATTCCAGTTTTCTTACGAAAACTCGTGCAATGAGTTTGTCGTTTACGAATGCGCCCCATGTCTCTATTCCTTCCAAGGAGGTTTAACATATGGAGGCGCCCATGCTGCGTTACGCAGTGCTAGGAAAGTGAATCCTGCCACGCCCCCTCACTATCCCAGATGATTGAAGAACGCATAGAGATGCATTGAAAAACGAGTTCCGGAAAGTGTTAATAAAAATAATTCAAAAGTTACTAACCAATTGTTTAATCCGTTTTACGTTTATGGAAGACTAGCGGCTACCCGCGACTTCGTCCGCGTCAGCTTTAGAATTAGGTCCCGAGAAAAACGAAGCATGTGTGAATAACAAATATGTTTGCGACTAAAGAAACTGCATTTAAATATTATTTGCTTTTTACTTATTTTAAATGAAGTATAATGCATGGTAGTATACTTCATAAGAGAGTATGCTGAATTACTAAATTTAGATATTTTTCAGGCATTTGGCGAATAGAGACAGTTGCGACAGTATTTGCGAACTGTTTTGAGTGTTCTTGTAAAAGAAATATTTATGCTATATGCATGAATTTTAGCCTATGTTAATCAGGAACAGTGCAGCTTTCTATTAGCGAAAAAGTTTTAGAATGCTATAGTTACAGAGATACCCATAGAGCGTAATGTATTAGAATTATTTTGAGTGTTCCTGTAAAGGAACTATTTGCGCTACATGCATTAATTTTAGCCTATAATACTCAAGAATAGTGTAGCTTACTATCAGTGAAAAAAGTTTTGGAATCTGTTCAGTACTTATAGAGATACACATAGAGCGTAATGTAATTCTTACATTACGCTCTATCAATTACATTACGCTGTAATTCTTACATTACGCTATGAGTATCCCTGTAAAAGAACTATTTGTGATATATGCATAAAAGGTAGTCTATAACACTCAGGGTCCCCCCTGTGTCTAAGAGGTTCTGCTCTCAAAACTGGAAGGCGGAAGGTGTCAGGTTCAAACTCCGGTCGCGCCTGTCGACCTAGCCGCTCGCAGTTTTCCGGATTTTTTTTTTTTCCAAAACCTCGCGAAAATACGGGCCACGATCCCTTAGAAAATTCCACACAGAGGAATTCCCCATATAGGCCTAGGACTTTCAATCAGTGAAAAAAGTTTTAAAATCGGTTTAGTAGCTACAAAATTTCCATAGAGCGCAATGCATTAGCCTTATTTTGAGTGTCTTTGTAAAAGAATTATTTATGCTATATGCTTGAAAGGTTGCCTGCATGTTAATCCAGGGCATAAGCCATCTTCATTGCAAATTTTTCCAACCATTTTTGTGTGATTCAGTCAAAAACATCCGAACACATAAACGTACATTTATATTATTGGTAGGATTTGGAAATTTACAAACTTTAAGAAACACATCTGGACTTTAATTGGTACTTACGTACTATCCGGGCGGTCATTCCCGCCAAACTGTTTTTTCGTCAAATGAGTTGCCAAACTGTTGCCAATCGTATTCAAAACCATTAATAATTTCATGTGCCCGGCATTTATCTCGGCAAAAAATCGCTCGTCTTGGCGGACCACCGGGATAATACGTAAGTACACTTTTCTTTATTTATGCTTTTTAATTTGGCGTAAAATCAACATAATTTCCATACTTATTTATGTTTTCCAAATGCATATGATTTTGCAAATAGAATTTCTGCTTTATTTCAAAAGCATAAATCATTTTGTGCGGGCGATAGAACGGTTTTTAATTAATAGTTAACGGTTTTTAACTAATAATAGAAAAGTAATTAAAATATCTGAGCCTCAGGTACACTTTACGGAAGTCATGGGCCCAGTCATTCTCAAATTTTCAAAGGCCTGCTTTCTGTAGATTTGTCTAGAGAACATTCATTTTTATTATTAGAGATAGATTGATTTGGCATAAAACTGGCATAATTTCCGTATTATTTAATGTTTTTCAGATGCACGCGCACGCGCTTCTCTGTTGAAGTAATAGCATTCTTGTTAGCTCAAAACATGAATCATTTGATGCGGGCGAAACTCTGCAAGCATGGCAATGTAAAACCGGTTTTTAATTAATAATTGAAAAAGTAATTAAAAATCTAAAATTCTAAGTAGTCTATAACCATCTCCAGGGTCCCATCTATATCTAAACCAAACCAAAATGCATCCTAATCGATTCAGCGGTTTAGGCGTGAAAGCGTCATAAACAAACAAACAAACTCACTTTCGCATTTATAATATTAGTTAGGATTGTTTACACGTATTAACCCATTCGTGCCTGGATATTTTTGCGACTTTCTTCGATTTTTGCTAACACCAGCAGTAATTGATAAATTTCTGATGTCAACTTTTTGAACAAGGAATGATTTCATTTAAAATCATTATGTATAAAAATTGAAATGTCAACATCCTACTTGGCCATATTAAAATATTTTGTGGAATTGAGGTTCAATACTCGCAAATAAAGGCTAGGAAAAATAAATAACGTTTTCGACTGATAGCGAAAATGCCGTCCCAAAAAAGGGACGCTAGGCATAAATGGGTTAACTTGTTTTTAAAGGTGGATTCATACCTGCCGCGCCGTTCCGCAATCATGCCGTACTGTTTCGGCGTTTTGGACCGTTGGCTGTCCGCGCGGCAAGCTTGCGGCAGTGGCGGTTCCAGGGGGGGGGTCACGGGGGTCATGACACCCCCCCAAAATGGTCTTCGACTAAGGGGCTTAGATTAACCAACCCCCCTTAAAAAAAGAGGGCCCAAGTCGAGCTCGGACAAGGGCCCAAAATAGGGGCCGATTAACCATCTCCCGCCCCCCCCAAAAAGAGGGTCCAAGTCGAGCTCGGACAAGGGCCCAAAATAGGGGCCGATTAACCATCTCCCGCCCCCCCCCAAAAAAGAGGGCCCAAGTCGAGCTTGAACAAGGGACCAAAATTCAGAAAGGCCTTGATCATGTGCATACATACCACATTGTGCTGCTGAAAGAGAATTTCTCTTTATAAGACCATTGGCCTTACTAGTTTATTTTATAATAATACTAAAGTATGCACACAATATTCTATGTGCTCAGACGTTCCTCCTTGGCAGAAAAATATGCAGCCGTTTTGTAAATATGTGCGCTAATCCATATCCATGGAGAGCAAGGGAAGGGGGAGTCACAACGAGCCTGATTAACGTAAAGGTGGATGGGGTAGTTGCCCCAAACCCATAATAAAAGAAAACTCAAAATCAAAAAATGGTTTATAGAAAAATGTGTGAATTGTGTGTGCGTTATTTATTACTTTCGTATTCCACCCCCCCCCCTTTCAAAAAGCCTTCCTTGTCTTGAAAAGCAGTCTAAGGAGCACCTATGTTTGTAAATAATTAATTTATGGAATCCAAATCTACGGTAACTGCTACAAGATCATAAAAATTATAGAGAAGGAAAGGGGGGGGGGGGGTCACGAGGGAAGGGATCATACCTAAACAGGGCCGGATTACCCATTGAGTATGCTTCCGCGTATGGGCTATGGGCTCCTAGGCGGCCTGCGCCAGAGCCTTATTATCGCTTGGGCAAATAGGGACTTTGCCCAGGGCCCCCGGCTCGAAAGGGCCCCCAATTTCAAATATTGTTCTGAAATACATTTTTTATATCAAAATTTTATGAAAAATAAAACAAATTTCAAAGATGGGGGCCCCCAAATTCATCAATGCCCGGGCCCCCATTGGTCATAATCAGGCTCTGGCCTGCGTTACAGTTTAGAAGAATAAAATTATAATCAAACGTCATTAAAGCTATTTTAGTGTTAATATTTTTACAGCATTTGTAACTCCGAGAAAATAATTCTGATTAATTAGCTACTTTCTACACAATAAAAAAATTTTCAGCATTGTTAGCCACTACACTTCTTAATTGAAATTTCAATGAATATGTGCTAGAAAGTTTGAAGCTGACTAATTAGCTTGAAGTTTTATGTGCACATTTCAGTGATGTCCTGCATTAGACAGATCATTGTGATATATTTTGAAATTCAATAAAGTAATGAGAATTTTTAGCACTATGTCTACTCGAAACCCGAAAGGGCTATGGTAATCATAAGAAGGCTTTTAAATAAAGAAACCTTCGTAACCCTGTCATCACACTCCATGATTATAAGCTTTTAATTATGAAATTTGTTCCATAGAAGAAATTGTTTTTCCCTTTGAAAATATCTGGAAGCAAGCAGCTCTGTAAAATTTAAATATGGGATGATACACTACACATTAGCGGCAAAAACCCTGTGTTCTGTAAAACATTTTTCTCTTCGAAAACTTATGCTTCCTTTCAGTGTCCAAAAAAATTCTAAGGGAAATCGCATTTTCAACTAAGCGCTAAGCAGGTGTTTTCCATTGACGAAACACCAATCCATTAATTAGTAGTGGCATATCTTTTTAAGTTTAAAGATGGGTATAGTGAGGGGGTCAAGAACCATTATAAATTCTCAGTGATGCCTGTTCCTGGCATGAAAGCTATTAGTTTACCAGGGAGTTGCCGACACCCCCAAAAGCCATTTTTCAGTTCCATTATGTGTTTCACAAATGAACAGCATGTGGATTTGTTTTGGAAAAGCAAACACTTCTTGCATCTGCTTTCTGGTGTAGAACTCTCGTTTGGACTCCAGAGGTAGCAGACATAAACTATTGTTCCATTTTAAACCCAGACAAAGTAAAAGGTTTAGTGTCGCCAATTTCGGTATTTCGGATACAAGGAACTAAACTTGAAACATATGCGAAGATTGATTGGAAATATGAATAGTCGCCGGAATTTTCTTATGTGTCGGAGACAAAGCACAAACGGGACAAACAAGTCTGCATCTGCAAGGACTCCAAAGTTGTAAGAAAACGCCAATCCGATGATTTAAAGCGAGCAGCTCCACCCGCAGTGGACAAGGAGAAAAGCAAAAAGGGGAAAAAAACAATATAGCCCCCCCCTGCCCTGAAGATCCGAAGAACTCCACACAAGTCTGTGGAGTGGAATATCCGGATGAGCAAATATTTTAAAAACCAGAAACATAGTGGACTATACTATAGAAGTGAAATAACTGATCGCTTACCTAACGAGATTACACAGGAAAGACTAAATGGAGAAAGACACGGTAAATACATATTTATATATATTATGTTTTCATTTATTAAACAGATAAAATTTCCTGCTTTGATTAATTTTTTTAAAATAAAAAATGTATATTTTATATTATAGTAATTTTTCAATGGCACAGAAAAACAGATGTTTTAAAGTATTAATACGAGTCTGCTCCATATGCAAGACAATAGTTTATTATTAACTTAATTAAAAATGAAAATAATTTGATGAATATTTTAATTACATGAAGATAAATTATATTATGTGTACCTTTACAGTTTTAATTTTTTGAATAACTTTAAGATTTTTGAAAAGTAATTTTAAAGTAGGAGTTTCTAATTTTAAATTAAGAATTTTAAAATGACTGTAAAATAACGTTAATTGTCACTATCATTTGTGAGCTTGGATATGAAATAACGTTTAAAAGTCTAATATGTAAATCAATTAAATTAAATGGATTTTATCTGATAATACTTGATCAACAAATATCATTTGTCCTAAATGTATTCCAAAACATTCTCAATGGAATTAAAATGTTAAAACATACTTGGAGCTTAATTACTTATTTTTCAATATTTATCTTTCTTCTTAAACGATTTTTTTTCTCTGTGATGCGTGTTTATAAAAAAAAAATAATAATAATTCCTCACAAAGATTCTTAAGAAATATTCATGTTAAATATTTCTATATAGTTTAATGTTTGATATATCTTTGATACCAGTAATCAATTTTATTTATTTGTGGATTTGTGCGTGTTGGTGTGGAAGGATGGGAGATTAATATGCTTCATGATTTGGAATAATAACAATTACTGTTATAAATTTTATGAGAAATTTTTCCTGCAGAAAAATATTTTCAAAAGTTTCGTGCAGGATTAAAAGTACTGCCGACAATTTGGAAAAAAGTAATATTAAAAAAATGCTGGATAAAATTAATAAAAATTAGGTTGTTTTGAGTGGTTACGGAAAAATCTATTTTGAGAAAAATTCATTTGGTAACATGGTTGTCTAGTTGAAACAGGTGTCATTGTCTTCTTTTTAAAATGCTTATTTAAAAAATTATCTAACTTTCAGATTTATGCTTATTCCCCTTGGGTGATTTAATTAACTTTTTGTAACATATTACTTTTTTTATTATGGAGTGTCCAACTTGTGATTTTCCACAATCACGGTAATTTATCACTGTTCAATTTTTAATCTTTTACCTTTATTTATTTTTATGTGTACAACATTTTTACTCTTTCCTATTTCAAACAATTTTTTTATGTATATTCTTCAATTGATTTGAAACAATAACAGTGGCCGAGTGCTTAAGACAATTGAAAGTAGTAAATGGCTAAAGTGTAGAGATCTAGAGTTCTGGGCTACCACGTTGCGGTTGATCTAACGGTCTAGAGTTTTGGGTAATTTTCTCTAGTTGTAACGTGATTATGCTCTAGAACGCCTTCAAAAGTCCACACCTAAAGCATAATCCCCTTTAGATATCTAACTCTCGTGTAGCTTTGCCTTAATCAATAACCTAATCTCGTAGCAATAACCATTATTGTAACAATAAACTCTAGAGAGTTAGATAACGGGAGACCGGGATAGGCCAAACCGGGGAGAGAGTGGGTACTCAGAGACCGGCATAGGCCAAAGCTGGGCCCGGATCCAGGCCCTTGGTCTTAAGGGAAGCCTAGTCTCATTCTCTACTCAACCTGAATAAGTGATGATCCGAATAATTTTAATCGTCAAATGTTATTTCCAGGCACATTCTCAGAAAATTATCTGAAATGAAAAGACGAAATTTCGATTAAAAATTAAGGGGATGGTGGACATTAAAAAGTTTTTTTTTAAATTTAATAAGGTAGGATTGTGAAATTTTGCATTTGAATATATTAAACTAAAAACATTATAAACAACTGAAAAAAAATTACAATTTTTTTTAAAAAGTATTAGTAATTAATTAAAAATTAATTAATTTTTTAGTTTCGAAAAAAATGCTCCATGCGTTTTAATTTTAACTCTTTTTTTAGTAATTTTGTTTTATAATAGCATAAAAATATATTTAAAAAAAGTCTGTGTATTGGTTTTCGAATCGACCGAGTAGTTAATTTTTTAGAAATATTTTCATGGGTATATACCAAACTTCCCCGAAATTTTTCAGTTTTCGTAAATAAAAGTGAAATTTCATAATTGAAATGTTGACCATATTTAAAAAGGATACACAGATTTATTGTAATATATGAGAAGAATGTTTGTAGTAAATTTTGTACAATTCCGGCCAAAATTAAGTCTCATGGAGCATTTTGAAGGCAAGAAAATCACAAAAAACTTGATTTGGAGAAAATACAGTTTAAAGTGTCATTTTCCATTTACCTTTAATACCGTCTCTTCTGAATAATTTTATTTATGATTTTACCTTAACAAAAGATATTTTTAAAATAATTTCATCCGAATATTAGCTTATTTTGTAAAACGTTCAATAAAAATTGTGACGTATTTATTTACGCGTTTGTTTGCATTTTTTTGGACATTTAACTGTCCCTTTTAATTTTTTCAAACCCTAATATCTTTTTTAAAAATTGCCGTAGACATACGCGGTTTTTTCTCCATGGTTCAGTTTTAACTGTAGAATATTAGTATGTAAAAAAGAAAAAACACATTTTTAGGGGCCAATTTTGATGATTTCGGTGTCCTCCATCCCCTTAATTTTATTATGGATTGTGCTTTTGTTGAATACATGTATCTGAAATGAATTCAATAAAAATCTCGCAATTGGGGCCAGAGCCGAATCTAGGGGCTGGCGAGGTTTCCCCCCCCCCGGAATGCAAGCGGAAAAAGGGGCGCACACTCAGCTAGAACACGAGAAGTTTAAATATAATTTTACTGTTTTTGTTTTTCATTTTTTAAAAGCACTTTTGTAGGGGAGGATAGATAGAATCTTAGAAAAGTACAATTATTTAGGGTTGGGGGGGGTGAATAGTTATTCAGTTGTTCAAAGTGTACGGGGCCCAGTTTTAACGAATTTCATAGATGGGGGCCCATACTGGTCATAGATCGGGCCCTGCCTAGTCATCCGCCTCTTTGGGGCCTACATTTGCATAAGGGTCCAGGGCCTCAAGAAATCTTCAGACGACCCTCGTCATTCGCATTGACCCCCCCCCCCTAAACTGACAGTCTGGAACCGCCCCTGGCTTGCGGTGCCGCAAGTAAATGCACTGTAATTTGCTGTAGCTCTGTTGTGTCTTCTGTAATTGGTTGTAGCTTTGTGGTGGCTGCAGAATATCTGTTCTTGCCAGATATTGTGCAAACCCTCGGCGCTCGCCGCGCGGGGGCCGTGTTGCTCCGCCACGTGACGTCATTGCGGCGTCTTAGCGGTGCGGTACGGCCAGTATGAATCCGGCTTTATTGCATAATTTCAAATTTATTTTCGTGCATTGCGTTTTAAACATCAAGTGAAACAAAAAATAGTTATTCTTATGATTATACTATGCAAAACTGGTTATATTTTTTCACGATAATTGTTTTATTATAATAAGAAATTTCTTTTTATATTTCTAGGAATACATTCATGGGTAAAAATAAGTTTTATTTTTATTTCACATCGGCCAAAATTATTAAATTGCTCACATTATATTAACAATAGTTTTAAGTCATATTAAAGGTATTAGAAATAAGAATGCAATTTCAAATATGTTAAATAAGATATATGAGGTATTTACAGACAGTGAGAGAACATTACCTTCTTTAGGCATGAGGAAACAATTATACACTTCAACCTTCGAGATGGACTCGAGACGTGCGAGACGAGAAGCATGGATGTCTCGTCTCGCAGGGGGAAAGTTCGGCCACGTCTCGGAGTCCCTTTGTCTCGTCTCGCGTCTCGCAAAGAAATTATCTGACGCGTCGACGATTCGCGTCAGATAATTTCTTTGATTATCTGACGCGACGATAAATATTCTTGAACAGATTCTCGCGTCAACGCGAGACGTCTCGCGAGTCTCGCAAAATTATGAGCTGAGATTTTGCTACCATATTTTTAATAACTTATTACTATTTAATGGGAAAATAATATTAATAATAACAATTAGTTAGATATTAGAATATTAGTACACCCTCCAAAAAAAGTATTCGAGCAAGAGAGAAATTTCCTATTTTAGATTTGCGAATAATAATTGAGTTTTTAAAAAACGCACAACTTGATAGAAATATGAAAAGTCATATTTCTACATAGCCTAATTCATATTCTATGCTACATAATTTTTAATATACGAAATCAACGTAGGAAATTTCTCTCTTGCTCGAATACTTTTTCTGGAGGGTGTACACATACTAATTACCATATTAAGTGATATGTGCATTTGAAGTGATAAAAAATCAGATTTAATCCGTTTATATAATGTGACAAGACACCGAAAAAAATTTTATTTTTATTTATTTATTTCCGAAATTGCGTATATGTAATACGCATAGTTGATAGAAGTTTTATTTGCTTTTGAAATTACAAAAAGCTTTGAATTTTGTTAGAAATGATGCAGAACTCAGGACATGGTGCGCAAATAAAATTTTAATCTAATTAAGCGGCCCCAATGTACAGAATAGTAAAATCATAAAAAGTTTCAATGGAGACAGGATAATTATAATAAAGCCTACTTACCCCTCCCCCCCCCACACACACCTCGTTTTAGTGTGCAAGGTATGGGTTTCATAATAGGCCCGTTTACATGTGCAAATGGAAAATCCCGGGTAAATGGAGGGTATAGGGATTATCATGGATCTCGGAAATGGGGGTGAAAAAGCCGTTAACGAGAGCATTCACTTTCCACCCGGGATTTGACGTCATTGGTCATGTGACTTGTCAAAATGACCAATGAAGGATCATGGAACACGCGATGCATCATGGGAAAGCGAGGTTTATGATTAACCCTGCATTTACCCTTCTCTCGACTAGGAATTTTTCTACCCCGCAATTTTTCCCTAACCGTAGGGGAAGCGGAGTAGAAAGAGGCGAAAGTCCCGGCATTTACTCCGCATTTGTGTGCATGTAAACGGGCCCAATTAATCCGGATCCCGGGTTTAACCGGGGCCTTCGCAATTAGTAACGGGCCTGCGCGTGTATTTTGATGAGCCATCCAAAGAGGCCTACGGATGCTCGAGTCTTCACGTATACATCAGGCATTTTTTAAGCTTCCCAGTGCTTTCAAACGTTATTTAATGTAGTTTTAAGTAGTAATTGTGTTACTAATTCAAGTACGAACTCATGATTAATTTGTTTGCTATGATGCATATTGACATAAAGAAAATAGATGCATATAATTTGAAAGAAAAACAAAGTAGCGCTTACTCTCATGATTCACGATTGCTTGTTTTAGTTTCACAAGTGGATATTTAATATACTTTAAAATAACTAAATACACAAATGTGAAAGACATTTTTATAATGAATATTTCATGAACGTAGTCGTATTTCCTACGTTATTTTAAACAATTCAACATTAATCTTTAACAAATGATGTATTAAAGCGCATTTCAGTGTTTTCGGGATATCCTGTATATTGGAGAAAATTGATAAAATACGCTCTATAGCGTGATCCCTGAATTAATTATTCTTTAATAAAGACATTTCATGTAGTATATATTATTCTTTTGTCGCTTTCTCAATCGAACTTAGGAATTGAGCAAGCATAATGAACGCTTGTACAAAATATTAACTAGATTTCAAGTTTCTGTATAAACGGGCAAAAATCAATAATTTATAATTTACTGTTTTTCTGCACTGTACCAGATGTAAGTCTTAATCACATAATCAAGGCATATAACTGATAAATAACATTTTAAACTGGCAAAATTAAATTGTCTAAATAGTATCACAACGTCATGCTTATTTACAAGAATAAAAACTACTCAAGTAATACGATTTCTGATTAAAATAATTTATTTATAAATAACACATGAGTAATTATTCACTAAACATGATTTACATACATATTTTTAGAATTTCTAAATACATTATAAGCGTTCACTTACCTTTACATTCAGAGCAAAATGTTCGAATTTTAGGATAAATTTTCATGAAAGAAAATGGCGAAAGATTCACAAAACGATCACCTACATCTAAAGTTCTTTAGTACGACAAAAGTATAAAAAATTATTTTAAAATAATAAAATAATATAACATTTATAATACTTAGAATAATAAAATAGAATACTGTGACTGGGGAAAACAGGCCTCAATGATAAACTCATTTTTAGGGATGGCAACTCATAAGCAGGCCCGTTACTAATTGCGAAGGCCCCGGTTTAACATGCTCATTCACACCATGATTCACACCATCAAAAAGAAGAGACAACAGAGAAGACTCGTGAGCAGGCTTGCTTCTCAACGTGGATCTTTGAATGCTCCGCTGATACCCATCGTTGTATTTGCGTAATCGCTCCTGTAGATCATTCATTTGCGTTCGCATAGCTCGGCTTATGGTGAAAGAGGCATTTTTTTAATAACAGATGAAACATTTTATTTAGAAATATTAATTTTTAAGAGAAAAATATGAAATATCCATAAAATTTAATTACATACATATTCATCCATTTTGATGAAAATTTTGTAAATTTATGCGAGGCGAGAAATCTCGCGCGAGACAAGGCTCTGTCTCGTCTCGCGAGACAAGGCTCTGTCTCGTCTCGCGAGACGATGCGAGATGTCTCGTATCCATCCCTAACCTTCTTAGGTCATTGGTCATAATAATATTTTGCATCCACAAACAGTTAAAGGTAATGAAAGAAATATGAAAGTTGAATAATTTCCATCAATACTGTTTACTTCATTTAGTAGAGGGGGGAGGGGGAAACGGATAAGGTTTCAAAAAAAATTTAGTAGCTAACCAAATTACATTTAAAATTTTAAGGACTGTTATTGATTTTCAAGGACATAGTTCACTTGAAAGAAAGTAATAATAACAAAGCGAACAAGTAATGAAAACGCTCTCCGTTGATGTCCAATTAATAATACGTGTTTAAAAATAATTGATTATTTAAAAATAAACAGTAAAAGTATTTGTTTGTTTGTTTGTTTGTTGTAAGAGGTTTTTGCTACGGCCGGCTGGCTGGCATTACCTCCGCCTATCCACAATACTTAGACAACGGGATCCACCCGAACGACTTTGAAACAGACTTTATTTTTATGAAGACTCCAACGAAGCGGGATCCCTCGAAACCAACACCGTGGAAGAATCAGTAACACTAACATCGCCGACCATCCATCGGCCATGGAGATGAACCAAGGAGAAGAGAAACACTACACAAACGAACAACTAAGACTAAAATCTACCGCTCCTCAAGAACAAACGCCTCCACAAATCGAGAAGCTTTGAATCACCGATCAGTTTCTCCCAAAACTCAGACCACACATACGGGCTATCATAGTGCATCCGGGAAAACAGCAGCGCACGTTCTGCAGCAAAGCCCCGACAAAAGAAAATATAGTGCTGTTCCGTGCCAGTTTCTGAGAAGCAAATGTGGCATAGGGGAGATTCCCGCAACCGGAACCGAAAAAGACGGGCCTCCGTAGGAAGGGACAGGGTACGGAGACGGGCATTCATAACATCGTCCCTGCGAGAGCCAGGGAGCGAATACATTTTATTCCCCAAATGAATTCCTTCCGCAGCATACTTGCTCTCCTGCCACCATAGCTCATACTCCTGCCACATTTTTTGCTTGAGGATTCTTTTTACGTCCTCGGCCGCGACCCCCCCATGGGTGGCCGTGCCAAAAGGTCCCAGCTTTGCTGCCTGGTCTGCAGCTTCATTTTCGGGGATACCGGCATGACCCGGGACCCAAATCAGTTTGAGGGGTCCATTGACCTTACTGGAAAGGATGTACGCCAGAGCCAGGATAACCGAGGCCGACTTGGGGTTCAAGGACTGGAGAGCTTTCAGGACCGACAAACTATCCGAAATGATAATACAAGGGTCCCCACGGAGGAGCCTGACCCCCAGAGACACCGCCTGAGCCTCGGCCGTGAAGACAGAGTTTATATGGTGTACTAAGTAGGCTAGAGTAATATTGCGGGCTAGGTCTACCGCCGCTATCGCCGTTTTCGCATCATCTTTGGACGCGTCGGTGGCAATAATTTGCCAAGACGGGAAGTTGGTATACACGAAGTCCCTGAAACTGTTTTTGACGTCCCGGAGCGGGAGCCCCCTGTCGTGGAATGGGAGACCTTCGGTGATTATTTCTACCTTTTCCAGGGCGCTGTAACAGGGCCAGACCTTTTGGATGAGGCTACGGGAGGAGACACTGGCGTGTTCCAGGCTCCAGCTACTTTCCTCGAAGATGTCCTCTGTGTCGGTATACCGACCAAAGTTTCCCGCCGGACAGCTACGGAGAAGGAAAGAAGACGAGAGGTAACCACGGCGAAAAGAGAGCGGGCACTGCCCCGATTCCCGGTAAAGCTTGGGGAGCGGGGTCCACCTGGGGACCCCCAGAGCAAAACGAAGGGCGGCGTTATAGATAATGTCCAATTTTTTTAAGTCCGTCGCAGCCGTATGTTGGTAAATCGGACTAGCGTATTCGATAGTACCCCGAATGATTGAATTTACTAGCGCTAAGAGGTCAACGGTGCGCGCTCCCCAAAGGGGGGAAGAAAATCCTTTTAAAACATTAAGCCGCTTTGTACACTTTACGCGAACGTCTGCAATATGGTCCTTAAACGAGAAGTTTGATGAAAACCTGCACCCCAGCATTTTCATTGATCTACTCCAGGGGATTGACGAGCCATGTATCCTAATCTGCTGCAAAGGGACCCTACGGTTTCGAGAGAAATTTATGGCTTCGCATTTGTCTGGCCGGAGAGAAAGTTTCCAGTGCGTACACCATTGCTTCAGTCGTTGCAGGGCCTCTTGTAGTAAGTTGATTGCTTTATGAGGGTCTTTGTGATTACTGTAGGCGACCACGTCGTCAACGTATACTATAACCCGGACTTCGGGGTCGAAGACTTCGAAAATATCCCACATATAGAGCATAAACAGGAGAGGGGAGAGCACCGTCCCCTGAGGGACCCCCTTGAGAGATTGCACCGGGTGAGAATAGGTACCTCGCCACCGAACCTTTATTGACCGGACGGAAAGCCAATTGGCTATCCACCTCCCGACCAACCCCCCGATGCCTACCACGGCCATCTTGTAGATCAAGGCGTCCCGCCACACCGAGTCGTATGCTGAGTGGATATCCAGTTTAACGGCAACAATAAAATCCCCTTGCCGTCTGGCCTCTTGAACATCTTTCCAAAATACCCGAAGAGCTCTGGGACAATCGCTATTTGGCAGAAAGCCAAAATGTCGGGGATGAAAGATCTGTTTGCTCATTACGTGATCCAGAAGCCTGGCCAAAATCATTCGCTCCATGATTTTGCAACCCGTCGACGTGAGAGAGATTGGACGGTAGGACGCCACTTGCGACTTAGGCCGCCCACATTTCCAAATGGGCAGGATGATCGCCGACGTCCAGCTCTTTGGGACCTTTCCGGAGCACAGCAGATCGTTAAAGGTCGCCAGGAGTTTGGCCCTACAAGAAGGGGGGAGGGCCTTGAAACGAGCGGCTGAGATACCATCTTCGCCAGGAGTTGAGTTTCTAGATTTCTGGATGGCCCTATTCAGTTCCTCGATCGAGAACGCCTTGTCCCATCTGTCGTCCTGCTGATTGAGGGCATACGGGATAGCTTCTAACCAGTTGCGATCTCCATAGTAGGAGGCAAAAATCTGCGCCTGGTCTTCGCGGTCCGGGAAAAGTCTCGACTCATGTTCCAGTATAAGGTGGGAGTCGTCCCCAGGACGCCTACGCGCCAGTGCTTTGATTATTGGATACAGGCCGCCACCAGACTTGTTGTTGCACAGGTTACTCCAGTATTGCCGAGACTGAGAACGAATCCGACGGCGGAGGCGGGAAGAAAACTTCTTATATTCAATCCAGTAGTCCCGAGACAGGTGCGTCCGGGCCAAGCGGAGAAACTTCCTCTTTTGTCCCAGCAACCAAGCACATTGCGGATCCCACCATGCAGGATTCTTCCTCGCCGGAACACTGATGCTCGTCGAATGGAGCGACACCGCTTCGTTATAGCCTTCGTCCAAGCCCCCGATTGTTAACACGTCCTGGGATGCGATCGCTTGGTTGAGTTGGGTCTCTACAGCTTTCCAGTCTGTGATGAAAGCACGGCGGCGCACAAGCGGCCGGAATGGGAGCTGGATAACTATGGGATAATGGTCAGACTCAAACAGGTCTGGGTGGACATTGCAGAGACTGTCCAAGTACAGATCGGAGCTTACAAAAGTCAGATCAATTAGGGATACCTGTCCTGAAGGAGCCACATGGGTGGCGTAGCGGTCGTTGAGGAGGCACACATTATTGTTCAGGTACCAACTAGCAATTTCTTCCGAGCCAGGGGAGTTGCTTACGTTGCCCCAAAGACGATGCTTCTGGTTAAAATCACCGACGATTACGAACGGATTGGGAAGGAAGCTGAGAAGGGATTGGAGCCAGTGCTCAGAAATCGTACCATCGGGACAGTAGAGGTTGGCTATATGCAGCCAGAGCTTCCCAAGACGAACTTTAACCACCATTGCCTCAACCCCCGGGGGGATAGGAGGCGGCAAGGAGATAGAAGAAGAAGGCACATTCCGGTCGACCGCAATGAGGAGGCCACCTCCACGGCCAGGTCTATCCTGGCGGTAGATTACCTTTCGGGGAATGGAAAAAGGAGAGTCCGCGTCCAAGAAAGTCTCTTGAAACACTAAGATCCGAGAGTCGGCGAAAGGAGCCCAATTCAGCCAATGACGCTTAGGGCGCAGACCCCTGGCATTCCACTGAGTTACCAAGAATGGGGAGTGACTGTCCATTTCCGGTGGAAAGAGAGAGGGGAGGGAAAGAGAAAAAAAAAAAAAAAAAAAAAAAAACTACTTTAGCTCTTGCTAAGTGGGACTACCCGTCCCCGCCGGCTTCCCCGGGCCGGTGTCTTGAAACTTCTTTCCGCGTCCCATAGAAGAGGAAGAGGCAGAAAAACGAGACGAGCTACTCAAAGCCAGCCTTTTTTTTGAGTTTGAGGAGGAAACTGGAGTTTCCGATAGAACAGGAAAGTCCATGGGCAGTTCTAGCGACTCTGTATTTTCCAATGTGGCGAGAGGTTCCGTACTTGGCATGGTATTCGCCACTAGAGAGGTGATACCCTGAACCATATCTTTCATCGCAGCAAGCATAAGGTTTGCTTGTTGTTGTAAGCATAGGAGTAGCGATTCGTGAGATTTTTGAAAAAAGTTCTCTAACGTGGATTCTAGCTCTTTTTTAGTGATAAACTGAGCCGATTCCCGGCAGGAAGACAGGGTGGCCGAGGCATAGCTCCCCCCCACCGGTTTCGACTTGTATTTACGGCGCGCTTCCGCCATTGTTAAATGAGAGTTTGCCTTAAGTTGTAGGATGGCCATCTCTTCCCTACGGGCTTTGCATACCGGATCTGTTGCTTCGTGGTTGTCTCCGCAGTTGGGGCATGTTTTTTTCTCAGTCGTGCAAGTATTACTGGGATGGCCCTCTCCACATTTGCTACATGTTATCGTAGCCACACATTTGGAGGTCACGTGGTCGTATCGCCAACAGTTTTTGCATTGCCGAGGTCGATCGATAAAAACTTTTATTTTTTCACGCATATAAAAAAACTTAACTTCGTCGGGGATTGTGGTCCCAAAAATAGTCACCAGGACGGTTTCAGTGGGAATGATGGATGGCCCTGTATTCCGTGTGAAACGTCTGAGCTCTTTTAACTTAATGCCATTTTCTTGTTGCAGTTCGGTCCCCAATTCGTCTAATGGGGTGTCCGGGTCTATATTGTGGATTGCAAATTTGGATGTGATGGTTTCGTACGGGATATACGCAGTAACTTCTACATTCAAAAAGGAGGTAGTACATGCTAAAGCGCAAGCACTATCAACGTCGTTTGTCTCTATCAAGAGTTTGTTGTTCCTAGTGAACCGCACGCCGAGGACCTTCCCCTGGGTTCCCACAATCCTGTCAATTTCTTCTTTCAATAGCTTTGGGCGATTCCGAGGAAGATGACCCGACCCAGCACTAAAAAAAATGCATACTTTCTCCGCACCATTGTCGAAAGCATACCGAACCTGTTCTTCAAGCGAGTGCTCTTCCCTAATGAAGTATTTCGGATCCCACTGGATATCACGTACGTGAACCGTTGAGTGCATGGGACTATTGCCTATACTCCAGAGTTGACGCCTCTAAAACTAATATATTCCAAAAAAAGAACGAACTTACCTTGCCCGAAAAAGAAATACCTGTATCCGGAAGATTGTAAGCCTTGCCCGACCTTTTTCCGCTGAAAATTTTCCCCTACTCCGACCTATCACACACAAAACAAACACAGCTGGCACCCAGCCAGCCGGCGAAAGCAACAAACCTAAGTGCCGAAACTTCTAGAAGTCGGCAGCCGGATTCAAAAAACACGTAACTCGCTCAACCACCGCCACCAGTCACCTTCGGCAGACTTCGATATTTGTTTTTGTTTTGTTTTACGTAAAAGTATTACAGAATTAAGATTAAAATTGTGCCTAAGGATGTGGCCTTTAAGGTAAACTTACGTACAATCAGTAAAAAATGAGAAATACAGCAGTTTTGTTATTGAATGCCAATGACGATATCGGATGTTCCAGGATAGTGATGGGGCGTGGTCGTTGGCTTCAAAAACGTGGAACATGGGCGCCTCCGTAAGTTAAACCTCCTTGATTCTTCTTCCAAGGTTTATTGAACAATTTGTTTTCGTAGAATGGCAACACAATTTTCTCTTTGGCCTGGCCGTCTGGTTTTTTTCTTGTTTTGGTTAGCAGGCTAGCTGATTCTGTTCTTCTACTACTGATCTTTACGAATTAATCGATTATGGCTGATACTAATCAAACTTCAACACAGAAAACTCCAGATATGAAATCCGAAATGAATAGAAGTTCTAGTGGTGAACCACTTCCTGATCCTAAAAGCATACAAGATCTAACCCAATATGTAAGATAAGTCTTTGTTCAACTCTAACTAGCACTAAAAATGCTTTAGAGATCTATTTAACTGGTTAAAACTAATTACATATAATATATATTTTATTCGTAGTTTATCTCGTACAAAAAAAAAAAGCTAATTTCATGTCCTGGTTACTAGAATTTATGATAAACTCACCATTCCAATAAATATTGATTGGTCATTGTTTTGTGCAAATTCATTCATTAAACTATTAGCTACTCTTTTATGTACGTTTTGAGTGCACTGAAAATTATTATTTGTTATTTTTTATATGAAAGTAAAAAGTTTTCTAAAGTACTTGAAAACTTTGTTTAGAATAAAAAATGTGAAAAGTTCAAAATACATTAAGATGTTCCTTCCAACTCTAAAAGGATTTTTATTGTCTTTACTACACGAGGAATTGATTAATCATTATTAATTCCAAATTAAGAATTATGAATCAAGGTATTAAAAATAAAACAAGGATGTTGCATTGAAGAATTTTATTTTCCAAATTGTTGATAGCGTTTTAATAGTATAGAACTACATTAATTTGTACCATAGAAAATTAATTATTATAAATAACAGGCAGCTCTTATGACTAAATACCTGTACCGTTTAATCTACCTTAATTTTTAAAATTTCTGCATAGTTCTGTTTTCAGTTTATTTTTTGAGGGTGATTTTACTACTTTTATGGGCCGAACAGCATTTTTTCCCCTCAATATTTAAATAAAATAAACGTAAACTCAATGCCATCAAATGCTAATCTCAAAAGGGTTACCACCTGCTGCATCTCAACTCTATGCTACCTGCAAACTTGTTAATTTCATAAATTTGATTATTTATTTATTTATTTTTAACTACAACGACACCAATTATTAAGCCTCCTTTTCTATAAAAGGATATATATAATGAATAGCCCTGGCATAAAAACAGTCCAAACCGACAGCAGGTTCATAGCCTGCAGAATAATTTCTACATTTAACTATTTAAAATATATTTGAAAACTTAAGAGTAATATTCGTATGAAATATATCAGAACCTTTTACTGCAAAAGGATAAGAAATATAAAATTAAATTTTTTGAATAGAGGATTGTTCATGTATTTTTCACATCATTTTATTGCTTGTTGTGCATCATTTTCACTCACTGTTACTTTATTCCATCATAAACACAGGTCCAGGCTTTAAACTAGAAAAAAAAAAAAAAAAATCCTTTAGCAAAAATGCAAAAGGAGAGAGAAAAAAAAAAAGCTTTAGAAAAATGCAAAAAAGGCAATTTATACCTAAAAGTTGATGATATCAGCATTTTTTTAAGCAGCCGGAAAAAATACAAATGAAAACAAACAACACAATGAATGAATACAGTTTTAAGACAAATAATTTAAATTTATTTTTATTAAGGATGCACCGAATACCGTATTTATTTTTATTAAGGATGCACCGAATACCGCATCCATCAATTATCCCTTTATCCACACACACTATGAATATCAATGAGTAAGAGGGGGAAGCAGTAAGTTGCTATTTTCAGGGCTGGCAAGATTTTGACGGTTAACCATGGTTTAAACTGTCATGTCAAAAACCTCAAATACTGCACTTCTTGTAGTATTAAAAATTAATTGTCGTTTTTAACATTGCATGAGTGTGAAATATTAATATTAATTTTTAAGAAATATGGTAAATTATCTTTTATGTATTTTTTATCAAATATGTTGGCTAGAAAAGGAAAAGAGAGTGGAAAAGTAATTTAATTATATATCTAATACATTCAAGACAACATTATCTCATTTATAGTGTTATAGAATACTGCGTAGAAAACATGAACCAAACTACTAAACGTTATTTTACCATAAAATATTTTGTAGTATGTACCTATAATGAATTAATCAATTAATATAATTTAGAAAAATAAAACACTGTAATCAGCAAAAATGCTTACTTTCTTTCCACTATCAGGGTTATTTTACTTATTTTTAAGAAAATAAGAGCATTATATGTTTTATAAGAATGAGAACTTACTCGTTGCATTTAAGTTCTGAATTTTTTTACTAATTTTGTTTTGAATGCAAAACTTTAGCATTATTAAAAGTGTTGATCTTTATTTCTTTTATTTAAATGACTGAAAAAACTATGTTACTGGCTATTGCTTAAAGCCCTTTCAATTTAGGATTTTAGATTAAATCAAAAATAAGCTTAATGTTTGCTTTTAGAATATGTTTTAGCTTTAGTTATACTCAGGGGTGTAGTGGGGCCGGAACGCACTGGAACAATGTTCCGGTACTTTTTTGCTCGCTGGAACAGCGTTCTGGAACTCAAATGAGAATATTATTCATATTATTGTAGATCGTAACTTATATCCTAGAAAGAAAAAGAAAAGTTCACGTATAGTCTCCTCACACCAGGGTGCGAATTGACGGGGGGGATGCCGGGGATCGTCCCCGGCTGAAGAATGTAATATCCCTGGCTAGAGAAATATTAATTGATCCCTGCCAGAGACACTATTTATCCCCGGCTGAAGAAATGTTAAACTTGTGAGTGAAGATTTGGGATTGAAGTCAAGAAGTCAAAATGAAGGTTGTATGTTATCGTTTGTTACTATACTCTAAGGCGACTGCTTTAAAATTTCGTCTCTTTTCTAAACTAAAAACCTCCAAGGGTGGCTTCCAATACAGGTACATTGTATGTAGCTTGTGTATCTGTGATTCCATAGAACAAGCAATCGATGACTTTTGTTTGAATATAAGTCAGTTCCCACACGTGTCGGCTACTGCATTTGTCAAGTAATATCATGTGAGTGAAGCATTTGCACCTTCCCTCCTTTTCAAGTGTCCCCCCTGGAGAATGTTTTCTTTCAAATGTCCCCCCCTGGAGAAAATGTTCAGTTCGCACCCTGCCTCACACTAACAATATTTCGGTTTCAAGCCTATGGATGCCATAGTAGTTGAAATTCTTCCAGTGAACTGATAGATGAGTCTAATCCAGGGTGAGAAATTAGGAGCAAAAATCTAGGCGTCAATGGCACCTAACTTTTTTTTCCCGGTTGCCAAACTGTCTCGTTCAGGAGCTGTTTCGAAAACCTTTGTTTTTTTTATATGCATAAACTATAAACAGGTAGGCTTAATGATTATGTACAGTAATAATAAAGAAGATTGGGACTATTAAAATTAAGATAGTAATAAATAGTAAGTAAATATAAAATCAATTTTTATGGCTTTCCACCTATGCATCCAGAATAAAATATTATGATACATTTTACAAGAACATGGTCTTTAGTTTTAGTTTAGAAGTATTTTATAAATTGTTGCTATATAACTACAATGCCTATTGTAGATAAACTTATGCAGTATACGTGTACTAGCTTTAAAAAAATGTCACCTGATCAACCACCACAGTAAGCAGGTAGTACATGTTAAAATTGTGGAAATATGTATTTGTATTCTCAGTGGGTTTAACTGAAGTTGGAAGAGGGTCTATGACAGCTTTCAATATCACCAAGAAGAATTTATTATTTTACATAGCTATTTTATCTTACTAAAAATTATTTTTAATTAAATTACTTGAAGCATATTTTATTACAAACTGAACTTTATCTTAATTATAAAAATTTTTATATTTAAATAAAAAGTTTTTTTTATATTTTCAAATAACTAAATCAATTTATGTTTTTTTTTAATTTACATTATCTCATGAAGGAGTTTTATTTAAAAAAGATAAATTAAGTTTAAACCATCAAATAACATTTTTATTTGAATTATCCTAATTTAGGCCGGAAGTCCGAAATTTAGATTTTCCCCAAATCCAGACGTTTTGCTAATGTCACCCCCACGCACACACACACAAATAAATAAATCTTCTTTTGCTTTTTCATGAAATTGCATTAATTAATTACAATCAATCCATGTATTATTGTTTTCAGTCACGAACTGCTGCACTTAACCAGCCGTTATTGCGGCGCGGCAAATAAAATCCAAGATGGCATCTGGACCGTAAACCTGTACTCTCCCGCTGTAAATAATTATATTTAATTAATGAATATTAACTACTAATCCAAATAACTTTTACACTGCCTTATTTAAAAGGATCTCATGTGTTCATCAATATTGATATCAAGTATTATCATCGCATCTTCCCACACCGCCGTGCCATACGAGCCGAGCTACCGCTAAAACACTCATTTGCAGAAAGAATCCAATATGGCAAACGCGAGCTTGTTGTTTCCTTCGATCAACTTCATTAATATGCATGGAGTTAAAAAATTATGGCTTAAGTTCCTCTATTTGTTTACATTAAAAAAGGTGCGATTTAAATGATTACACATCCGCGGAAGACAAGAAAGTGGCCTTCCGCGCGTTTTTCAACCACAGAAAACTGTCTGCAGAGGATCGTTCTCTTTCTGCCACGGAGCGCTGCTTACGAAAGCTAAAGTTTTTTTCACGGAAATTTACATTTATATTTTTTCAGCACATTTTGAAAAATAGTCGTCTAGACAGTAAAAAAAGTTCCCAGAATTCGTAAAATATTCGTTTTTCGCGGTATTTTTGTTTTAAAAGTCGCCGGAGTCGGCCGATGCTAAAATAGTCGCTTTTTAGTCGCCTGTCTCGGGCAAAATGTTAGGCGTCAAAAATTACGACTGGTTCTTAAATCTCGGTCGTCAAAACAAAAATGACAGTTGCAAAATACGACTAACGACTGCTAATTTCGCGCCCTGATGCCTACTGTGTTTTCGAACTTCGATACAATTACAGAAAGAAGTTAGGGAGATGGGTGACATTTGTGAGACAAGAGAATTTTGGTGCACATTTTAATGAAAGTGCCTTCTATTTCATATACTCTAGCAAATGTCCAAAAAATTTGTTTTGCATGTTTTCAGGACATATATCACTTCTCCTCAAGTACTCATCTGTAAAAGTAGCAGAATATTTTTCAAAATGTGATTGATAAATAATGTTCCTCATTTCTGTCACTTTCATTTGCGGTTATTCAATTATATTCCATAGAAATACTATGTAACATAATTTGCAGATTGGCTGAATATGTAACATAATTTGCAGATTTTTAGGAATTTTTATACTAATCATCTTTTTTGACAGTTTCTTTTGTAAAATAATTTTAAAACTGTCGCATCTTGAATTCTATCTGCCATAACTTTGATATTTTGACAAATCCTGAAACATTCCTTTCTACCTCTTTTAAAATGAAAACAAAAAATATATATAAATTAGGGGATATTTTATGAATTTTAATGTAACATAATGTTTAGAATTTAATAGCATCAACGTGGAGAGTTTATTTCATTACATTAATAAATCATGGCATGAGAAATTATGTTGAGTTGCCACAGGAAGGATTAGAGAAAAGGTTTTTTTTTCAACCTATTGATGGAGTTTTTAAATAAAGCAACGGCTTTTCAATTCCCAATTAAGGATCATATTAAAACTTACAAGGATTCACTGTCCTTGTAAGTTTTAATATGATACCGCTTGAAAACTATTGTGCGAAATATCCAAATTAACTCACTCAACCAACCGAGGTATCTTTTACGGCAGTTAAACAGTGGCATAAAAAAATGTGTGAAATTAATAAACTCTGAAACTCTAATGTTCTGTCACAATTAAAGCGATTCTAAATAGCTGCTTGTGGTTACACAGTTTGATGTTTTTCAAGAGACAGAACCATGGAGGATTTTTAAGATATCGCTATATTGGATACATGGATATTTAAAATGGCACCGCTTAGATATTTTCCACCGCAGTGAGATAAAATGTTTTGTGGTGCTAAATATGCCAATCTTACAAAACTATGCACAAATTAAATATATATGGAGTGCTTCCTTAATGGCAACAATTATGTAAATGATTATTGTTTATGCTAATGCATAAATTGCAAAGAATCACCATAGAATAAAAAGGCCCCATTGGTGCCACATAATCTTAAGCTGTTCCTTTTAATCAAGCCTTGAAGAGGGAAAAGCGAAGATAGATAGTATTAATGTACGTAATAGGTAGTATTAGTAGATTTGTAATAATATGAATAAATCACAATATACCATGTTAATAAATATTTCATGAAATTAAAAGTGTTATGTTTTTCTTTTTTCAATGGTTGTCTTACAACCAACTAAACGATAAGTAATTCTAATTTGTGTTAATATATCCCACAGTAATTTCAACAGAGGAGTTTCTTGAACCTTTTTAAAAATGAAATTCTGTTTTGTCAAATGTAAATATGATATTAGTAAAATATTCACTCCTTCCCGTATGAAAAGTGCGTGTGCAGCTATTTTAAAATAAATGGTTCTCCATTTCATGTAGTGTCTTAGGCATTTAATGCTACAACTTGAACCTGAAAAACAGTATGATGTAGAAATAAGACATTTTGAAAGCCAGAAGTTCTCTGCATCTGCAAACTGTTAAACTTTTCACTTGTTTGATCGTGAATGACACTGATGTAGTTTTTTCAGCCATTATACTGCAATGATGCCAGGTTAGTACTCATGATGCAAACTTTACCTTGAGTAAAATAAGTTTGCTTTTTTTTTTAAGATTCCACATGACTGGAATTAATTCGAATTACATATGCAAAGAAAATTTCCGTTTCCTACCATGCGAAGAATGGGCACGCAGCTAGTAAATAAATAAAGCTCTACAAAAGTCTCAGAGAAGTTTTATTTTTAGAACAAAATCTCACATCTTCATTCACTGGAAAATTTTGTATTTATTCAGTGCTAAGAACTGATCATTCACTCAGCTGTTGCACCACTTTTTTTCTCAACTTTCAAAAAACCCAAAACCTAATTTAAGGTTTCTTAATTTCCTTTCCAGGTTCAAAGTCTTCTCCAACAAATGCAAGATAAATTTCAAATTATGTCTGACCAAATCCTCGCAAGAAATATCCTTTGACTGTTTGTTATGTACTAAGAATGCTTATTAGGGTGTTTATGCTTGAAATTTTCATAATTTATTTTTAATTTAAACTATGTTGTCATTGATACCTGAGATTTGTGAACTTGTTTTCCAGTTACAAAAAGCTTTAGTACTAATATATATACAATATATATATATATTAGTACTAAAGCTTTTACTACTGTTGTTACTTGTTGTACTATGTTACTACTTAAGCTTAAAAGTCATTAATGTGAAAATTACCTTGTTAATTTGCAGGTTAACTAATTCGCTCTGTTAACATGCAGAATTAAGAGTTGTCCACATTTTACTAGGTAATGTGCACATCTATGTTTTCTAAAATTCAAAAGGTTGTTCCTTATTTCCTTTCCCTATATACTCTTTCACCATACCCTTCTTCTTTTACTTGTAATTTGCTTTTGCCAGCATCTTGTGATCATTGTTTTTTTTCCGACATAATTTGTATTGATTGCCATAATTTGTATTGGCCATAGCTAATTCTGTTTTCAAATTCATTTCTGCCTGTTAGTGCGTGAAATTGTGTAATGATTTTTTTAAAAGAAGATAAATTCAGCACCTAGTGTGTAAGCAAGTATCGAATTGATGAGTAAAATGAAAAAAAATTGTGAAGATTCAAAATATAGTGTTTTAAAAACAAAAATGAAAGTGGGATTCCTTAGTTGAAGATGCAAACCAAATAAAAGTTTCCAAAATGAATGAATCATCTTGAGATTACAGTGAAATCGTGTTACAACATGATTTATGTGAATTGGATGTAACGTGATTTTTTTCACCAGTGAGTTTCGGTGAGATATTTCATCAAATGCATGTATGTGTGTTCATATAAATGCATGTACAGTCCGTTTTGACCAGTTTTTCCCTGACATCTGTACATAACATATGTACGTAATATCGCCCAATTAAGTGCCAAAAACAACTCTTTCAAAATGAGCCCAGCTTGGCGATATTGTAAATGTTTGGCTAGAAATCGCTAAACCTTAGAATTATTGCATATTCATTCATTATTTGCATATTGCTTATTCATTTTTCTAGCAAGACTAGTTTCAGAATTTACATACTGAGATTATATTTCTACTCCTTTTCAGGTTCTTTTTCTAATTTATACAGTTGTGCATTTCTGGCTAAAACTGCTAATTGCACTAATCAAGTAATTCTTTATTTTATGTAATTAAATACTATGTTCGTACTTTTATATACATGTTAACTAGATTTATAGCTTTATATCTGTATTATCCTTAATGTATGCACTTGATGACATGGGTCATCGCATTGATGACTTGGAGAAAAATATTGGAGACCTAATGATACAGGCTGGTGTTGAAGAAACAGAAAAATGACAAAGAAGAGAGACCGATTTTCATTGGTCCTTCAGTTCAGACAGTGACCAGTGATGCTGGTTACATAATTAATTACAAGACTGATGTTGTTAATTATGAGATACCCCTGTGTCTTCGATTTATCTCACCTTGTCATAAATTATTCAGAAGCTACATTCTTCATGCATTAAATACATTGCCCCTTTGTATGTTATTGTATATCTAGATGTTTCAGATTTGTGAACATTTTTGTAAATTTTGATTGTTAATAGTCATTAAAAGTTAACAGGATATTAATAGTAGTTGTTTTTATTTATGTAGTAGTTTTTATGAGTTTGAAACTCAGTTTTCAAAGAGTATTGCAGTTTTTCCAAAAGGAAGAAGGTAAATTTAGAATTAATGTTAAGGATTTATTAGAATTAATAAATTCTTAACATTTATGTGTGTGCATATATAAATACTGGATTCTCAGATTTGGCTGGATTTTTTATTATTTGCTTTTTTAGTTTTCAAGCTAGTTTTTGTTTTAATATCTCATTTATTGCTGAAGTCAGTAATTCGAGTAATAAAAGCACTTCAAGCTTTTCTGTCAGTCCAAATGCAGGCATAGGATTTGTATAAATCAGGGCTGCTAGCTGATCCTTTTTAATGAAAAAAGTCCATAATTTCTTTGTCCGTAAAAGATCTTTTCCCACTAACAGCTCCCTAAAGATTCTTTTTCCTCCCACTACTTTAAAAAAATGGTTTGTAACATTGATTTTTTTTTCTAAATTTTAAATAAACTTTGTTTTAATACCATAGATGGCAGCACATAGTTAAACTTCTGTAGGAGAGAGGTCAACTTGTCTTTCTTGTACATATCTTTCAGCATGTTTGTACATGTACAATACACACAAGCAGGGGTGGCACCAGCGGGGGGAACGGGGGCCATGCACCCCCTGTCGGGGAGTGTCGTCGGGGATTTTTTTTTAGAGAATTTGTTGGTTTAGAAAAACGAAGGAAATTTTGCAACCAGATAAAAAATAACATTCAAAGTGTCAGACCCGATTGTAGAGGTTCCGTTCACTTCCATTCTCATTCTGCTTGGAATTATACAATATTCATATACTGAATATTGATTATCTGCAGCTCAGAGTATGTTTCTTGGGATTCGAAGGAACCAGCAAACAAGATCCACATTTCTAGGGTAAGCAGAGTTGCCTGATCTGCTGACAATTGACTTCGTAAAGACCTTTTTAATTACGACTTAGGTGAAAATCACTGGGCTTTCCTGTTAACCAAGAACAGATAATTAATGACTATCTCATCATAATGTTTTTTAATATACGAAACCAAAGTAGGAAATTTATCTCTTACTCGAATACTTTTTTGAAAGGCTGTGCAAGTACTGAAACGTAAAATTTTGGGGTTTTATCGTTTGGGCCCCCTGTCTGGGAAAGTCTGGCGCCATCACTGCACACAAAAGCTTTTTATGGAGGCTTTCAGTTGTTTGGCTATGATGCACCTAATTTTATAATGCTGCTGTAATTTACATGAAAGACTGGGTGTCCCTAGCCATAGATTAAACATTTTAAGTAGTTCGTTAACGCTGGAACCTGCAGATAATATATTTGTGTATCTAGCATTCAATAAATATAGAATTATTATAAAGTGAGTGTTTAATGCATTTTCACATGTGAAATATCAAATTTAGGTTTTAGAATAATGGGAGTGTTTTCAGGAGCATACCTTTAAAAAAAAAAAAAAAAGATTGAGGGAAAATAATGTGCGGCATTATACTGCACATTACTTTTACAGCAGCGGTAACTAAAGTTAGTTTTATTTTGTCAACAAAATTGATAGGTTATAAAATTAAATATTAATTAAATGAAAAACGAAGTTCAATTAAAATATATGGTGGTGGCAAAAAGTCATGAACACACCCAATTCTTTTGCCTAATTTTTGTGGTTGACTGAATTTTTTACTATGAAATTATAGTCATTCATTAAATAATGTTACTGATTCCAATTTGCTTTCAATACTTTTCAAACAAGGCTGTAAAGTGTTTATGAGTTAAGTTTGTCTGTTTGACCGACTGTTTTGTCTCCATCCGTGCTCCAACTGCCATAAAGACAGAGGATGTTTACACTTTTTAGTAGTGATGTAACGAATATTCGGTATTCGGCTGTTTTGCCGAATATTCGGTAAGCCGAATATTCAGTTAGCCGAATACTGAACAGGTATTCGGCCGAATATTGCTACATATTCGGCTGAATAATTTCAGAGAAAATTTTTTTTTAATGCATTTACAAATAATACTGCTTAGTTATATACTTCAATGAGTTAATCTCATATAATAAAATATCCTAAGTCATTGAATTTTAAGCTGAATGAAACATAATCTAATGCATTAATAATATTACTGAAATGCAGACTTTTCTACTTGGTGACACTACTTGACTTGATTTTCTAATTTCTTTATTGGGTGGGCGTAGAAGGAATTTTTTCAGATCCTTAATTAGAAACATAATTTTGAAAAGCTGCTAAATATGTTTTGCTCAGAGTCTGTAAAACCCAAAACGTGATATGATTATGTATAGTTACCAGATTACTGACATTTACCACCATAGCATTTATTAAATTATGAATATCTCAAAATATAATTATTGGTACGAATTTTCGGGCAACCTGCTATTCTTGTGTTTAAAATTCGTATTCTACGCTTCAAATAGTTAAAATGTGCTTTTTGTTGCATCAAAATTGGTCAACTAGAGCCGGAGATATGGAGGTTTGGGTTTCCAACTAATTTGCATGTCATTTCTAGAAATCTCGAAAAATATTGGTCCTAGGCCTTCCGTAACTTCACTTTTGGGAACTTATTTTTAGTGCTAAATTTGGCATTGTTTCGTCAAAAGTCGCCAAGCTTGGCAACATTTTGGTCATTTGGCGCATTTTCCCCAATGGGGCTTGTAAAGTTAGTTTTGCTGCATTAACATGCGTAATAGTTTTAATATTTCTCTTCTATGACATAATCAAAATTCCTGCTTTGTGGAATCTTTGAGAAATAGATTCTTCTGGAAGCTCCTTGTAGCTTCTGCCTCTCCTATAAATATAAGCAGGCTACCCCGATAGTCTTAGTCTTGCTTCTGCTTCCGCCAAGAGCAGATGTCCGTGAAGCTTAAGGCTTTGTATTGACGTATAGAAACTGTGTTTTCACTTGTTTATGAAGCTGATTTTTAAGTGCTGTGTGTAAATTCTTCATTGTTGAGTCTTGAGGGACTCGTATCCTTCGTATATTTCTACTGGAAGTGGCCTGTGGACTAAATTTTGTGTGAGAATTACAGCATTTGTGAAAGCTTCTGTACTGAGCAGATTGTTAAAAGCACATTACTGTCTGATTGTGCTTATGAATTTCGTACAGCTGATTATTCGACGAAGTTCTAGAAGCAATAAAGTTTGTGTTCCATCATGACAAGTAGACTATTTTCTAGAACTTTCTACACCTACTGGACTTTAGAACGACGAACCCAGGAATTAACAGAGTATTCTGCAACATTATGCTTTTATTAGTGTTTAACTTTGTAAAAGATATTTTATCATGACCAATATTTTATTAGTTTTACAGATAATATACTGTTGTGTGTTTTTAAGTACCTACAAATAATATAAAATGAATTTTAATTAATCTTTATTTAGTATTTAATTACAAAATTGAAAAGCAATATTTTATTTACAGTTAAAATGAAATTGAAAAAAATGTAATATTCGGTATTCGGCCTAAAATATGTGCCGAATATTCGGTATTCGGCCTAAGCTATTGGCCGAATATTCTGTATTCGGCCAAATCACTATTCGTTACATCTCTACTTTTTAGAATGATTTTGAGGCCATATAATTGATGTTTAAAATTTTAAAATATGTATAATGGTGCTTAAAATAATATCGAACATAAAGCAGGGGTCGATTCAGGAATTTTTTCCACTGTCCCATTTTCTTTAAAACTGTTAATTTTTGTGAATTTTCATAACAATTTTTGTAAAAGTCATTTTTTTCTTAACATAATTTACAAAACAAATTAAAAGATGAGGTAAAATGTCAATAAAGAGTTGTTTTAAATATTGTATTTTTGCGCAGGGGCCATTTTAAGGGATTGTAATATTTGAAGGGACTGTAAAACTGACCCAGATTTCGTCTTCATGGAATCGTGTAACGGGCATGAAAGTTTTCAGTGTTTTTCAACATCATTGATGCATTTGATATTTAGTATTTAAATTAGTTTAATGAATTAAGTTATGCTGAATACAGTGATATAATGAATATGAGTTAATTTAATAATGAATACATATAAAAGAATAACAGGTAATGTTTTCAATGCATAATAATTTATTTGTTCTGTATGATCTGTAGCAAAGTTCAGTTTTTTTTAGCTGTTTCGTGCTTTCATATATAAATTTTGTAGCAATTGGTGCATATTTACGGAAGTTAGAGCATAGATGGACAGACAAACCAAAATCATGAACACTTTTCAGCCTTGTTTGAAAGTGTTAAAACACATCAGAATCACTAGGAATAGTTAAGATACCACGGTAATTTCATAACAAAAAATGAAGTCAACCACAAAAAATTATTTAAAAAATTGAGCATGTTTAGGACATTTTGCTACGACTGAAATTTTATTAAAACATGCAATGAGTAAAAACAATAAAATAAATAAAGTAGTCAGAAACATGTTTTCATAACACTTAAAAGACCTCTGAGGGGTGGGGGGGGGAAAAGAAAACAATTGAAAATGCATAGGCTACTATGCAGATAGATTTAGTAGCTACTAAACTTATTGTTCAGTTACTAACTTAGTAAGTGGGCGGAGATACTAAATGTTCGTAAATCGGGATTCAGATACATTTAGTACTAAATCACGTGACCAACACCAAGGGAAGTCAGGGAAAATGTAGGGATAAGTTAACAGGGAAGCTAGTAGACCAATCAGAGCGCTTGTTCCAGGCGTGCGTTTATTTAGTCAGTGATTTAGCAGCTTGTTTGGTCACGTGATTTTAGTAGCTTGTTTTGGTCACGTGTTTAGTATCGCCGCCTCCAAATTCTATCTGAATCCACTTTACTAAATTTAGTAACTAAACAATAGGGTTAGTAGCTACTAAATCTATCTGAATAAGGGCCATAGTCATGCTGGAGGCACTGCCCCCTTTGTTGAATCATCTGGCAACGGGCCGGTGCAGTGGCCTAGTCACTAAACCTCGTTCTCATATGAAGACGGAAAGTGAAACAGCACTGGCTTGGATCTTTTACGCTAACATTAGCTAGCGCACGTAAAATCTCTTCATGGATCCAAAGCCCTCCATGTTCAAACGTACCGATTGGGGGGTGTCGATTTCAGATGTTGGGTCTCTCGTCTGGAATTGACTCAAAATTAGGAGACCCCGAGTTAAGATTGGTCTTCCTCCCACTGGAACTCATTAAAATGGAAGCTGCTCCCTTTTCCCCCATCGCCATCCTATAGGAGAATCTGGCACCGCTCTGCGATTGCTAAACGGCTTTTGAAAAAACCGCAGTTTATTATACTTACAAATAACAGTTTATTATACATTAAAGTTTTAAGTAGATAAAAAAAAATTTCCTTCTTTTTGACACAAAAATCTGGACATTTGATTTGGTTTTATAATGCTGCTTTTCTCGGAATATTTTGGAATATTAATTTAATTTTACCAACTAAAGTTAGATTTTTAACAGTTCTTACATTTAACACCCCATCTGTACATTTACTTAATGTTTAGATCAGTGTTTCTCAACCTTTTTTAGTTGATGGCACACTGAAAATATACATTATTATTTGCGGCATACCTGAATATAAAAATTGCAAAAGTTGTAAGAAACAAAAAGAATTGATATATAAAAATATTTATTTTAAAATTATTCATTTAAAAAAAAGAGAAACTTGATGAAGGGGATGGGCCGTGTTTTTGCATGAGTCTTCCTCCTGCAAACAGCTCTTTCAAATATCGGCAGAACGGTTTGCCATGCTACGAAATAAAAGTTTTGCACTTCATAGTGTATAGCTCAGTGAAATTGAACAAGACAGCACATGATAAATAAAAAAATGTCATATCGCCGATACCACAATACACAATTTTAATTATTTCTCGAAAACCTTCGCGGCACATAGGTTGAGAAACACTGGTTTAGATAGTAAGTTCTATTTTCTTAAATTAAAACCAGTAAAATATCAGTTAAAAAATTTGATCATACAGGGAGAAAAATCATAAGCTGTTTGGTTTTTATTTTAAAAAAATCTTTTTGAAACATCACTACTGTCATTAAGCAGTAGAAATTTTGTTCTTATTAAATTTATCAATTCTTAGAAAAAAGAGCCTGAAGATAACAGATTTTATTTGAACATGATAAATCAGTTACAGTACCTTTAAAACTTCTTAAATTCTTAATTCTAATGGTTTAGGCTAAAAAATTCAAACTTTTTTTTTTGTGAGTGGAAGGGAGAGGAAGAAAGCATTTCTTGGAAGAGGTCTTTTTTTCAATAATGAATTGAAATTTAAGATGTAAAAATTAGTTCTTTTGTCTTGTCTGATGTTGGAAAGAAAGCACAAAAATACATGGCATTCATGATTTGAATGCCAGATTGCGTGTTCAATTTCAAACTTACCACTGTGCACATGTGAGAAAAGTGTGCATCTTAAATTCGTGATTCCAAAAGTCCTTTCCCCAATCATTAGCAGCTTTCAAGGGGCACTAACGTTTAGAAATCTCTTAAACTTCTGAAGAGGGTCTAAGCAAATACATATAAAAGTGTTTTCTGTCAGCAAGAATGCGAATCTAGATGCTGGTCATATTCAATATGGTTGGTGACACACCAGCAAAAGCATTAGTAATTCTATCAGTTGGATTTTACCCCTTCGACTTTTAACATTAATATGGTCAAAATCATAATAACTCATATACAGTTAAGTGAATTATTTAATCCTAATCCTGCACACATTACTTTTCCTGGGAAACTAATCCTAATATACAAAAACACAAAAAATTCTGAACAGCCAGTTTTAAGTATCAGGTTCAAGGGAGGGGCTGGGGGCTTCATCCTCCCCCAACCACCAAAAAAAGCTTAAGTTTAACATTTTATTTTACTGTGCATTTTCCTTATGTCAAATAAGCTACAATTAGCCCTTCCCAAAGAAAATCATATTGGCTTAATGTTACATTTTTCTTTATTGTATATATTGTCTTAGTCAAATGAGTTTTATTTTAGAAATTAGCCCCTCCCGCCAAAAAATCTGTATCTGTCAGTGCCATTTTCTAACTACCCAGTGCTGAAATCTCTTTACCAGCAGAAAGAAGATATTCCTAAATATAGATAGTATCAGTGGCGGCTCGTGGGATGCAGCAAGTACAGCCGGGCTGCACTTGAAATTATCAGCACATACTTTAAAATAATTTATTCTATTAATTTTCCTAAATTCAGATTAGAATTATGGAATTCCTACGGTAAATTTAAAAAATCTTTAAAAAAAACCGTATTTCAGCCGGATCGCTCATTCAGAAATTGGGAAAATCTTTGGTTCAGCCCAGAGCGCTGATAAGAAAATTGGCAGCACCATTGCCATGACAACGACTACGTAAGCAGTCCCTCCGGCATAGGCTATAATGGGGGTACGCAGCAAAGACTCAGCTGATGAAAGATTTTCAAACAACAGCTGCACTTGTGAATTCGACTAACTGATTGGCTCGAGAAGTGAGGGAGGGGGTAAGGAGAATATATGTTCGGAAAACTCTCGACTTTATATGGCTGAATTTATCAAGTAGGTAAGCCTGAATAGATGCTTATGAATGGACAATTACCCATCAAAGCAGGTTTGTTTTTAAGTAAGCAAGAACTGGCATTTAGAGGACATGGCGAGCGAGAAAATTCTATAAACATGGGAAATTTTAAAGAGCTTTTAAAATTATTGATATCTGAATTAAAACAATGCCTTTTTATGAGGACATCACTGACCGATTCGCAAGTTTAAAAGAAAGGAGGATTGATTTGACTTAAAAAATAAGTAAGTTTTCTTTTTTTATTTTATTTTCTTCTCAAGTTATCGTTACAAAAGAAAATTCTAAGGAAATTTTGAATCAGACACGGATTAATGCAATTTTGAGGATAAGAGCGGCTAGTTGAAATTTATGTCCATTTTGTGGAAGTAAAATAGGATCTCTTACATTTTTATGTAATTTCTTTTTTTTCTTCTCGGTGAGGACTTAATCCGCCAGCTTTCGAATTCAGTAACAAAGATTTTCCATTCCTGTCCAGAGGAAAGGGGGGGGGGCTCATATGCTTCCGGCTGCACTAACAGTTTTGACGACAGGCCACTGGATAGTATATGAAAATATAATTTCACACTAACTGTCAATGACCGCAGAGGTGATTTTTGACCCACAACCTCCTTTTGGAACTTATCAGGCCCTGATTATCGCATAGGCCCTTAGGGCACTTGCCCTGGACTCACATATACAAATAGGCCAAAAAATTGAGTTTAAAGCTATGTACAAGGGCACAAAACTTGAGCCAGCTATATACAGGGTCCTAACATTTGAAAAGTGCTCTGGGAACAAAAATCTTATAATCGGGCCCGTTTGCAACCCTCCTATTCTTAGTCCCGTCGTCCCTTTAACCAGTCTTGAATCAAAATCATGGTAAGCATGCCTACACAGCAAAAGTTTTCTAGCAAAGTGAGGTAGTTGTAGATGACTGCATCTCTCAGTTCGCATCGATGAAACTATACCTCAACGCTCTCTTCCGTCATCCCAATGAAAGTCTGTTCACTTATCTTCTCTCTCTCACCCCCTAAAGCAAGATAAAATAAACGTAAAAAGATGGGCCTGAAAGGGATTTTCCTTGACCTCTGGCATTAGTTTCAGAATGGGGAGGGGAATCACATTAACTTGCTTCGTTTAAAAAAATCATTAGAAGTGGAACAGCTAGTTAGAATTTTACAATATGATCTCTTTCAATTTTTTTTTTTACAACTTTACACATTAATGATTTTTTTGGTGAAACTAGTTAATTCTTACCATTTATCGGGGAAAAGGTTAAAAATTTTCTAGGGTTGGCTTAGCCCACCCTAGCTCCCCTCTGTTACACCAATGCTTTGGAATTAAAATCTATATTCAAATCGCCCACTAAAACTGTTTTACAATAGGGAGGTTTTTTGCAGTGGTTTTTCTCATGGTAACTCAAACTTTAATTATTGCCATTTCCCCACCGTATTTGCATTGCATTGCTTTTAGAAAGTATCATATAAAATAAGAAAATAGTTATAAACAAATTGAAACATAATTTTTAATTTTCAGCAAATTAATAATTAAAATAAAAATTTATTTTTATTTTTACATGTATTTTTTACTTTCGATTTTTTTTTAAATGTATTTGGATAGCTTTAGGAAAATACGATTAAATTTTTAACGAAATTAGTTTTTAAAATAATTAAAATCCTCATAAACTAATTACCTTTTATTTGAAATCGCTGCATTAGGAGGTATGAGTTCGAGGAATTTTGATCATTGTATTTTATACAAATTATCAATTCCTCGAAAAGATAGTTACTAAATAATTAGAACCTCATAAAATATGTATAAATAAATTAAACCCACTGTGACCAACCACTACTTGCAAACAAACCTGATATTTTAATTCATCTATAATTATTTTAAGTGTTTATCTACTGTATGTACACCCTCCAAAAAAAGTATTCGAGCAAGAGAGAAATTTCCTACGTTGATTTTGTATGTTAAAAATTATTTAGCATAGAATATGAATTAGGCTATGTATAAATATGACTTTTCATATTTCTATCAAGTTGTGCGTTTTTCAAAAACTCAATTATTATTCGCAAATCTAAAATAGGAAATTTCTCTCTTGCTCGAATACTTTTTTTGGAGGGTGTATATGCTCAAGGATTTGTGTCTAGGGATTCTTACTGCATTTGTAAGATTAAAAAAATTAGTTTATGAGGATTTTAATTTTTTTTAAATCTAATTTTGTTGAAAATGTAACGGTATTTTCCTAAAGCTATCCAAATACTTAAAAAGTCAATAGAAAAAAAAAAACATGTTGAAATAAACAAATAATAATATTAAATCTGTATTTTAATTATTAATTTGCTTAAAATTAAAAATTATGCTTTAATTCGTTTGTAACTATTTTCTGAGGATTTTATTATTCTATAAATTTTGTTTAAAACTTTACACGATATTTTAAAACCAATGCAATGCAAATATGGAAAAAAAATATTCCATTGGAAAATAATTTATTTTCCCACCACTAAGATGGCGATGCTAAAAGATTTATTGATTCTACGCAAGAACTTTCTGACGATTCTTCAGATTTCCGGGTAAAAATTCCTGTAGCAAGGGCTATATTTATTCACATTATATTGGTAATGTAAAATCACACTCGCCTGTCAGCCATCTTGTTTTCGACAACTTTTACCGTAATCAGCATCCGCTAAGCTTGGAGAAATTGCGTACTGCACTCACCTCCGGTAAACGTGAGGGTGCTCAATATGGTCGAAAATCAGTTTAGCGGCTAACGTTACCGTTAGCGGAGGAAGAAACGTAGCGCAAAAACTCCCTGTTCTTTGTCAGGCAAATTCTAACAATACTTGACTTTTGTAATAAAGAGTAGGGTTTGGTAATTTCACTTCAAATGCTGAAGATATTTTGAAAAGCTGGGTTCAGTTTTGGGGACATTTTTTGATGTCGATAAATCGCCACCAATGGACAACCGTAGAGACTTTTCCCTACCTCATCGCTATCTGGCTACCCTTGAAAAGTGATTCTAATTTTTTTCAATTTTTCCCTAAAACGTAAAACTGCAGTTGGGACAAAATTTTAATTATAACGATTATTTCTTCCGATTAAAAAAAAAAAAATCAATCATGTTTCATTAATTTTATCATTAATGTCCCCAATTTTTGTTTCAGAGTTGGGGACAATAATCTGGTTTGTGCTTAATTCTTTGTTAAAATCTTAGGTCTCCTTAGGTAACAGGGATAACAAGCAATTTCGTAAATTATACTTTATAAATTATTTTTATAAATGTATTATTTGTCCTCAACCTCCCGAAAACTTTTACAAACTCTAATTCTTTCACGGAGGCTAAACGGTATTTGCCCGCTTTCCAGTTATCCTTTAAGGATTACTATGGCGTAACTGACATGCGCACGAGAATGAATAGTTTGTAGCACCGCCCTCTGAATGTCTGAAAATTACTTGCCTTGAATCCGATTTGTTTACTATTGCACGATTCTGGATCGTAGCAGACAGGGACTAAGGACTGGTCAAAGCGAAAGCAGTTTAAGAATTGGAGAAGCGTTTAATTTTGTCGTGGTTTTCTCATTTTAAATTTTATTTTGAATAAGTTAGAACAAAAAACCAAAATGGTAATTTGAAAAAGTTATTAAATTAATTTATTTTATAAAAATCGCTCCACTTATATTTGTTTTTACCTGATAGAATTAAAGCACATATATATATATTTAAATAAAGAAATATATGATACAAGTACATGGAAATAGGTTGTATTTAACTGCATTTTACACGGTCAGAGTGTTTCAAGAACTAGGAAAATCCAGGAAATGCGTTTTGTTAAAGATCTTGATGAAATAAACAAAATTTTCAGCAGTTTGTTTTATACTTCTTTTCAGCTATACAGGTGATTTGTTCAAGCAAGAACTTTCCTTGATGAAAGATTGGAGTAAAGTGTCGTTAGAAATACATAATATTCCCCTCCCATAAGATTACTTAAGAAGGAAGTGAGCATTACAAGAGCATCTTTAGCTCATATATGCTTTAACAGAAAAATATTTTTAATGATTAATATTAACAGATTTTGTGAACTGATATGATAAAATTATTTTTAATGTAGTACTTGAAACCACCTAACAATCTGTAAAACATAGCAGGTCTATTTCCAAGATTCCCTTGTGTATACACTGCTGGTGTATCCCATGCATGATCATGATGGAAACCATCTAGTACTTGATCTCATCTTATGTGAGTCAGGGTGTAGGGTGAAGGTAGTAGGCTAATTTTAGATAGCTTTACTAGAAGTAAAGCATACTTATAAGAACAAAAAAAGAATTGATGAAATTTTATAAGGCATATTTTCCTCGAATTTTGTTTGCTTAAATTTGCTCTAACTCAACATAACATCAAGGCTATATTTAAGAATATTGTGGCCTCCAGCTCTTTCTTGGTAAGGAACTCCTTCCGCGGAGTGGCTATGGATCAGAAAAAAGTCATAGTAGTTTATTGAATTTGCTATTGTTATTAATCATATAGCTATAGCATGGGATATAGCTATAGCTTTCCCATGAGAAGGGGTTCGGCTATTGGGGAGAGAGAGGGTTCATTCTTAGTATAATATTTGATTCCTGTAAAATTGCATTTTAAATAGCTTATAAAAATTTTCAGTTACATTACAAAATTTTAATCTTTTATAATAAATTTTTTAGTATCCATTAAAATATAAAATTTACACGTGAATGTTCAGCCAAAATTTCCATTTTTGCATAGACTAAAAAGGGGCTGGTTCAGACGCCCCCCTTATGTACGTCCGTGTTATTAATTTATCTGCCTATTAATGTGAAGATATTGTTTATTTCTTTCAATAAAAAATTAATTAGCACAAATTACATTATAATTGATTATTAGGGCTAATTAAATATACATAAAACATGAAATTATGCTTATATGAACTGAAATTTCTGAAGTATCGAATTTTGGGGAAGGAGGTTTAACACCCTCCCCTTTGCTATTTCAGCTACTTTTTTATGTTAGTGAGGCTACTAATGCTATTTTTTTGCCGCCCGACAGTGGTAGACATACTGTGTGAATTGTTGTATATAAATTTTGGTCTGAATAAGATGACAAAAAGTTTTTTATTTCAAATTTTCATTTAATTTCTTTTTTCTATTTTTAAAACTAAGCATGGCAGAGTAAAAGTAAGAACTACAGAAGAACAAGCTGAAGCTAAAAGGAAAGAACAGCAAGAAAAGTTGAAAATATATTTAAAAACAACTTCTAAGATATTTGAAAAGGTAATGAAAAATCTTTTTTTCTTATGCAGGTGTGGGCATCGGAAAACTGATTTCATTACTAGAGTTTATGTTTCTGTATAGATAGTAATTAGCTGTAATTTTATGCATGCAGATATATTGTGGAAAAACATTTTGAGGATAGATAACTTTTATACACACACACACACAAAAAAAAAAAGAAAAACTTCTGCTTAAGCTTTTTATGTATCTTAAGTGAAAGATTTTAAAATTCTCTTTTAAATACCAATGATCTTATGTTTTGATTTTGGTTTTTTTTACTTCTAGAGTTTAAAAAATTAAGTATTTTTTATTATTCAAGTGAATTATATCTTTAAATTGGCATCTAAATATATAAATCACTATTTTATACTTAATTGCGTAGTTTCTTTTAGAAAGCTAAATTGTACTATCCAGTTGTTAATTCATTCTTCTCCCTTCAAAATAATTTTTTAGTTTCAAACTTTTTATCAAATCAAGGTTAGGGTGCCAATGACTTAAATCAGTGATTTTAATCATGATTTAAATCAGTTGTTTTTAAAAAATCTTTGGTTTAAATCAGAGATATACAACCTCTGCCCCGCGGGCTATTATTGACTCATGACACTTGTTCCTTTCACCTGTCAACCCAGTTGCACGTTGAAAAACACAAATCAGAATACATCAATTCAATTTTTAAGAAAAGGAATTAATTGTGAAAGTTTAATTATTTCAATTTTTTTTCAATTGTCATAAACATGATACCAGAAAATATTCAGTTATAATTTTAAATAACTGTTTTATTATCAATATTTGCCATCATATTTTTAAGAACTTTTGTTTGATAAATGGGTGCTTTTACAGTATTGTGAGCATTTATGTCATGTCCGCTATAAGTTTGATTGTGTCATTACATCTATCAATTAGTCTTTAATGTATTGTTTTTTTAAGATTATATTACTTAAAAGACCATACGTTTAAATTTCTGTTGTAAAGTCAGTATGTTATCAAGTCAATTTTGCTATGCTTCCAAAATCATCTACTTGGGAAAAATTATTTTATTTGCATATCAAAGAAATATTTTATTTACAGATTTATACTATCAACAGCTAGATTTACCAGTTTTTTATACTCATTTATATAAGGTAGTTACTTATTTAAAAATTCTGATCTTATTATTTTTTTTAATTCTGACTTAAAAAAATCGTGATTTTTTTCACCCTGATCAGAGTTGAATCCAGTGATAAAACCAGGCATGCAGTGAATTACACAAGAAGTAGCTCTAGTTTTGCAAGTTCTGTGATAATCTTGAAACAATGATCGATTGATGACATTCTGATTATTTATATAATATTTATATTGAAAACTATAGATGAAATATGAAAATTACAGCAATATGTAATCAGTGTTAATTTAATGCAAAAAATAAAATGAACCTGTTTATTATTAAATGATTTTACAATGGTCAGAAATGTAGTAGTTTGAAAGAGAAATGCTCTTCATAAAATATTAAATAATTTATAATTTGGACTATATTCCGTATCCAGTACTGTTTACATATCAATGTTTATGTTTACATGTTTCATTTGGTGATGGTTCTGGCGCCATCGTGGGGGATCCACAGCGGGAGTGAAGTACCCTGCCAGTGGTAGTTTTGACTGGCAACCATAAAAAATTGTGTACCGTCAGTTTGGAAATTTGAAATTGTTTCATGTTATGGATGGAAAGGAATGAAATCTGTTATTGTATGAAAAGAAAGTGTTGGTTTCTTTGTTAGGAATATGGTGTGAATATAAAACTAAATAAAAGAAAGCATGTTGATTTTACGATCATAAAGCCGGTGTGTGTGTGTTTGTTAGAAATGTAGTGTGAATATAAAACTAAATAAAAGAAAACATATTAGTTTTACGTTATAAGCCGGTGGGTGTTAGAGACATTTCTGTGCGGTTAATTAAAAAAAATAAAGGTAGTGCTTTTTTTTTTTTTTAATGAACCTTTGTGATGTTTAAGGTTTTTAATGTGAATTTTAAATTGATATTTGCTGTTTTTATGTTTTCGTTAGTGCTATTTATGTGCTATTCTAATCATACTGACTTTATATGAGGTGTACAACTAGGTTGTTTAATTCACCCATGTTTTTTTGAGTTGAAAATGGGCCAGTGTTTGCCCAGTTTATATTAGCTGTACAACTATAGGTTGCTTAATCCACTGTGGTTTTTTTGAGTTAAAAACGGTCCACTGTTTGCTCATTTTAAATTACCTGCTCATATTAATAATGCTACTGAATTTGAAGACTCTTTTAGATTAAATATGGATGGTGTATTTTGTTTTAATGTTTTTGTTAGTGGAATTTATGTGCAATTTTAAAGTGTAAAAATTCTTTGACTTTGCTTTGCTGATCGTGCAAAATGGTTGGCAACAGTCGCCGGGGCTTGGCAACTGCCAAGCTCCAGTGACTGCCGTCGTGTTTACATGGGGCATGCACTGGCTTGGTTGATTTTACCTCTATTTTTTAATTTTCATAAATCACTTAATCCAAAGAATTTCATAATCACTTATAAAAGTAAGTTTATAATCTGGCTTAACATTCATTTAATGCGGTGTTTCTTCACTTTATTTTTTAAAACAGAGAGAAAAAAGTGAACATGATGAAGAAGCATTACAGTTGACGGGTATTATTTTAGAAAAAAATCCTGATTTCTATACTCTATGGAATTACAGAAGGGAGGTTCTGCTATCTATGAAACTTGAAAAGTATGGATTCACATATTTTAGTTAATTGTTTCTTCTCTTATTCAGTTTCAGATATAAAATTTCAATGATTCTACTTTATTGTTTTTGATTTTATGTAATGACTTATTTATTTTTAAATACATTACAAATAGTTTTGATCTATCATTATAACATCTTGTCAAGGCACATATTTAAATTTTTATTGCTAAATAAAAAAATTTGCTTTATTGAATAAAGTTTAGGGTTTTAAAAAGTTAGAAAATGAATTTTTAAATTGGTTTTAAAATTATAAAAATGTTTTTGGGGTACTAAGAAAAAAGTGGGAGCTTGTAAAATGAGAAAGTGTATTGACAGTTAAGTAAAAAACAAGTAACTTAAGGTATCTTTTATAATTTATAGTTTTTGACATCGGTTAAGTCTGAATTAAAAAATAGACTTTTTCTTTCTTTTCTGCTATTCTTTTGAAATTAAATTTTTAATTTAAAGGAAGAAGCCCCCTCCCCCCCCCCAAAAAAAGAGTAAAAATGTCTGTATATGAAAGGGTAAATTAATATTGGTTAACATTAAATAGTAATGTAAGGGTGTGTATAAATTAATTTGTCACAATCAAAATATTCTTAAAAAATTGGTAATAAATAAATATAACGCAATTTAAAAATTTAGCCTGCTTTCATCATCTAATCCTTTTGATTTTAAGTTTAGTAATATCATATGTCTTATAAGCCTTATAAAATAAGATTTAAGGTAAGATTTTAAAGGCAATCTTATTATTTTTTAAAAATTTATTAAAAATATAAAAGCTACTACAAATTTAGAAGATCTTACTGTGCGCTAAAAAAATTAAGCTCATTTTAAAATAATTAATTTTTACATTGCAGAGCTCATTCTAAGTAGGAAAAAGGGCAGGGTGCAAAGGTTTCAAAAAAGGGCATCATTATTTTAAAAGGGCAGTACATATCCTGATAAAAAGCACCTCTAAATTGAAAAAAAAAAAAAAAAAAAACCTAAAAAATTGAGTAAAGCAATGCTTTATTGATTAATAAATTAAAAATAATTAATTAGTAATTTTAAAATTAATTACTAGTCTTTATTAAAAATTAAATAAAATGAATTAAATTGATAAAACTAAGTAATGTAAAAGAATTAATTACTTTTTAAGTAACTTTGTTAATTAACTTATTAAAATAAATTATAAATAGCTAAGTTAATAAGAATATTTCTTTAAAAGATTTTTAAGTTTTTTTCTTCTTTTTATAACAAAAATAATCACCTGAACATACCTAACAGACAAGAAAATGCTTAATAAAGTAAACATTTTGCATAAGAAGCACATTTTAATAAACTGTATTTATTTGATCACCTTGTTAAGAATCATCAATAAAAGTTTAACTAAATTAAGAAACACTTAATAAAGTGAAGTGTTTTTCATCATTCGCTTGTCTTTGTAAGAATTAATCCAATAGTACAAACAATTAAAATATAGTTAATGCATGAAATTATTAATAACACTTCTGTTCAAAATAACCACATAATGGTATAAATATCTATTCCAGTTATTCAATATATATTCCACTATAAATTCCAATTATTTATTAAATTTTTTGGAAATGGACAACAATAGCTAAAAAATTTTTTTCAGGATTATCTGTAGTCATTATAAGTGTTGATGATTTTAACTGTTGATTTTAACAATCAGCTGGTCACCTATATAAGTGGCAATATTGAAACAGAGTGAAAGGAGATATATATGAACCTCAACCCGAACTTTCTCCCCTTTCCTTCTCGGTCTAGCTCAGAAAGAAAACCACAAAGAAAGAAAAAATATGTTCTGACAAAAAATTTCTAACTTTTGTTCAAATTAAGATGTCTTTTCAAAATTTGGACTCTGAATCAATTTTTGCATTTAAAAGTGACCCCCAAAATTTCAAACAAATCGGTCCATTAATAAAAAAATTATAGATGAATGAATTTTTACACAGTTGATTTCTATCCCCCTTCTTTCTCATAACAGAGACAAACCTTGCATACCTACAACAGGGCCTCATGCGGCGCTGGCCTATGGCATAGAATTATGCATGTGATATATCTATGGCCTATGGGTAGGGTGGGGTGGGAGTGGGGAGTTCTATTAGCATAAAAGTTGTGTAAATTCCTCCCCACCAAATAAAAGAACAAATAAAAGGGATAACGAAACTTTGGTAGAGATTTAAAAAAAAAAAAAAAAATTCGTGGCGAATGAGGATGTCTAATTTTTAATCATCGGGGCACTAACGTGAATCAAAAGGCAACAGGGCGGAATTATTTTTTTAAAAGGCATCGGGGTGCAGCACCCCACTGATCTCGCCTAGAATAAGCTCTGCCATTACCTAGTTACTACAGCTTCAAAATTATGGGAAATTAAGAACTGGGTTGATTTCTACTTTAACCTCCTGCTTGGTGTGAATTAAAAGTTCGGCCATTTTCCTTTCTTCTTTCTAGATGCTAAAACCTTTCCAAACATTATAGGAAATGATGCACAAAATAGCAATAAACACACAAGTTTTAAAGTATTAATTTAGGAAATTAAATAGAAATACTAAGAATTAAAATATGATCGGTCCAAAAAGCATAAATAGACAGGAAAAGAAAAATTTTTTATCTGCATGAGTTTCATTAAAACCACAGGAACAAGATAGCAACTGACCTCAAGTATTACCACATAAACACATCATAAAAATTGTCACATTTAACTGCTTACTGCCCAATTAGTAAAGGAGTTAAAATACAATTCAATCAGGAATTAAAATTACTTTTGAGGTAAAGCTCGTATATACATATATGCATGTATCAGGAATCATACTCATGCACTGAAGTGCCTATTTGACCCATTAAAAAAAAAAAGAAAAAAAAAATCATATCAAATCTTCAGGACCTGCTTTTTTAAGGGGCATACTTAAGAACACATTTTTACATCGCTGTATTAAACATACTTATTTCTATTAATTTTCTAATCGTTTTGCAAAAGGACCTCAAAAATTTTGCAAGGGACTCCAAATGGTTAATTTTGAGTCACTGGGACCCGCGATTTTAAAAATGCACATTGATCCCCAAATTTGCACTTGGTTTAATTTATTACTAAACCAAATTAAGCCCTGAATTTTAAGTTCTTGATAACAAAAAAAAAAAAAAAAAAAAAAAAAAAAAAACACAAGACAAAAAAGAATACTTAAAATTGTTTGATCAAGGGCGGAATAAAGGGGTATGTGAAGGGGTGTGACCCCCCCCCCCCAGCCCCAAGAAAAAAAGAAATTAATGTAAAAGAACCTATTTTACTTCCTTAAAATGGATGTGTTTGTCAATCTTCTAACTATCCCAAAATTGCATCAACTCATCCCTGGGTTTGATCCCTACTTATTCTAACTAGTTTATGAAATAAATTATTTTTATTCTATTTTTGTGTCAAACTATTTATTTGAAGAAATGAAGAGGAATTGAAGGCCATTGCTTCTACTGAGTTAAATTTAACTCAGCATTGCTTGCAGAAGAACCCTAAATCATATGCAGCTTGGCACCATCGATGTTGGACTATGGAATTTAATCCAAAAGCTGACTGGGAAAAAGAATTGAAACTTTGTGGATACTTTCTGTCTCAAGATGAAAGAAATTGTAAGTATTTTTACACATTGATTTCTTTTTTTTTCCCATGTGTATCTATGCTTTTATTTTCTGTGAAATTGCAACTGCTCCATTGAGAAACTATTATTATAATCAATATCAGTATTGAATTTGAGTTAATAATTTTTATGCATATGCATGCAAACTCTAATATGAATTGATTTTCAATTTCTTTTAATGAGATAATTAGGAAGCTGTAAACTGTGGTATAGGTTTGTATCTGATTGATATCTCAGTGGAAAATTTCAGGGGTACTAGAGATTTCAAGAAAATTGTGTATTTTGTCTGAAATCAGCCAGACAACTTCAAACTTGTTACTGTCAACTCAAGTTAAACCACCACCTCCATTCTAAGTATTTTTTGACAGTAAGCAAGAGTAACAAACTGCTATCCTTGTTAAAAAATCTACCCATACTAAGTACAAACTTAAAGTATACCTGTTGCAGAAGAATACAGTAAATTAATTATTGAAGTTGTGAATTATGTAAATATAAACAGTAGTACTTTTAAAAGCTTTGTTAATGTTCTTATAATTAAATCTTTGATGGGGTATAGTGTAAATAGAATTTAAAAAATATTGTAATTTGGGGAGAAGTGTGTATTTTTAAGGTTTTGTTTAAGAAGGGTTCTTGTATTAACTGTATACACTTTTATATTTTTTTATAGTTCACTGTTGGGATTACAGAAGAGTTGTTGCTAAGAAATGCAAAGTTTCTGCTGAAGATGATTGAATTTTAGTACTGAACTCATAAACTCTAATTTCTCCAATTATTCTGCTTGGCACTATCGTAGCACATTATTACCTTTAGTTCATCCTGGTCCCACAAAAGATTCTCTGCCTGAAGATATACTGCAGAATGGCATGTATTGTAATTTCACTATTTTCTAGTTACTGTAGATTGTTTTTCTTATCCTCTTTGTACATTTTACTACATATATACATACACACACACACTAATCTTATTTGTTTTAAAATATAGAGCTAGATCTAGTTCATAATGCTGCTTTCACTGATCCAGATGATCAAAAGTGCTTGGTTTTATCATAGATGGCTTCTAGGGACGAAGTAAGAATTTTACCATGGTATTAATAGTATTTCATATGGTATACTGCGGAAATGATTCTTTTATAAATTTTATTAGAAGTTAAATAAATTTGTTTCTAGAGTATGTTTTTTCTCTGTTAAAGTTGTGCTTATAAATGCTATTGCTGTTTCTTGAACCTTTTCTGGCAGAAGCATTTTTATCACATTTTTCAGTTTTTGGTGATTTCTGGAATGACACTAAAATTTCTGACATCAGTTTAATGAAAAATTGATAACTTTTCTGCAGAATATATGCCACATTGGTGAAAAATATGTAAAACATTTTGTCATCCTTTCATTATTTTGTGCAAATCTCATTATTAGCTGGTGAACAGGGAATGTTACAATTATTTGTCTAGAACATCTAACCACTGCATGTCAAAGGGTTAATGAATGGATATTACTAAATGCAGGGTTTGAAATAAGTTGCAGCAACCATAACTAGTGCTGTGAGTTAACCCAAAAACCTGTGATGATCAACAGTTTTCGCAGCAAGTTTAACCGAAAGTACAGTCGAAACCGTATAAGTGCACAAGATATGAAAACCCCAAATTTCTCCCTATGCATCTAATGTTTTGTTAACCCGCATAAATACACACCTCATAAGTACACAAACTGCTATAGTGCACATTTTTCACATTAAAAAAAAAAATGTTTTTATAATGGAAATTTGACCGCATAAGTGCACATTCGTCCAAAAACAAACCAAAAAGAAGGAAATTGCAGTTTATCTGAGAAATCTTGAGAGAACGTTTGGTAGTAATAAAGCGATGTCAGCTTTAATGTTTTGAGTGATTGCTGTTTCTCCAATAACTTTGACATGAAAAATATTAATGCATTAACTGATCAATTTATGAGCATACTATAAGAAATCTTGTACAGAAAAAAATTGACGGACTTCTTCAACTGATTATGTAACAATGTTTATGAGAGTATGTTTGAATATTTAATAAATTAGCATTATTCCATTTAATTGATGTATTTTTTTGTAATAATCAAACTTAAAATTTTCATTTTTCACATTAAACATTTTTAGGTAGTTAAGGTTAGTTGTTATGCATACTAAGCATCAGGTAGCTCTGTCATCTACGTAGTTACGCTTAATAATCTTTGTTATGTAATTACTGTTATTCATAATTATATTTTAAGTAGTAATAAAATTTACAATCAAAAGCAAGTACAGAAATACATATATTTTGTATATATATAACTACTTATACTATTTAATATCAAATACACAGATTTGCAATGAGAAATTGCATTATGTTAATTTACGAAAGCTCGTATAAGTGCACAAACCGCTTAAGTACACATAATTTTGTTGCCACATTGATATGCACTTACGCAGTTTCTACTGTATTTAAAATCTTATTGCTTTGATTGTTTCTTTCAATCTCGGATGCATTTTGAAGTTACATATGAAATTGCAAATTGCTTAGAAGAAAATGGAAGCATATTAAATCTTTCTTTCTTTTTTTTTTAAGTTAGGGGGGGGGGGGGAAGAACTACAACTTCAATTAACCATTATTACATATACAGTCAAGAGCCAAAAATCCGCCGACCTAAAATCCGCAAACGTCCGAAATCCGCACACCTTCTCTGATGTAAATAATGAAATTAGAAGTCATCCACCAGTGATGAAATTGTTTAAAAGTGTCTTGAATTCAGATAAATATGATTCTGATGATGAAAACTTGGGTAATAATAATAATAAAATCCATTTGATAAAAGTTTAAAGTTAGGAGAAGAATAGCTTAAATTTTTAGAACAGCAAAGTTCTGTAACAAAACAAGAATTAATGATAATATACAATTTGCAAAAATAAATAAAGAAAAGAAAGAAAGAAAAGGAAAAGAAAAAAACTGAAAGCAGAAAAAAAAAAATAACATTTTAAAACAAATCACCGTAGAATATGCTTTCAAAATTAGAAAAAGGAAATTTTGAAACCATTTGCTTTGCTAGTCTTCATGTAATATTTTCTTTTTTCTCCTATGCTTTTGTATTTAATGTGAAAATATAAGTGAAATACTTTTGACTGTTTTTATTTCATTGTAATTGTATTCTACTTTTTAAAATCAGAAATGTAATAATTATTGATTATGCTGAATTGTATGGCCCGAAATCTGCAAAATCCTAAAATCCGCACAAGCCATGGTCCCAAGCTGTGCGGATTTCTGGCTCTCTACTGTATTTAAGATTTTTTTTTTTTTTTTTTTTGAGCTGAATATTTTTTGCTTTCAGCTTATAAAAGCTCACAGCACTTTTTGCTGCCAACTTCACAATCTTGTTTAAAGCCCTGACTAACTGATATATTTGTTCATTTTAATACTGTTTTAAAGTTGTGTTTAAACAGATGCAAAATGGTTTCATTTTAAAAAGCCTGAACTTTCAGTGACTTGTCACATGTAAGGAATGTAATTCATTTTTTTTCCTCTGTTGACTAGTTACCACTAATCATTAAAGTTTTCTTAAATGTTAGATGCTATTATGCTTTGGTAATTGTTTTTTTTTTATATCAGATAATGCAAGTTGAATTAATTTTCTTTATCAATAGCCTTAAAAATAGCGAAAGCTTTAAATATTTTGTGTTAATAGTACTTGTTTCCCTTGTTTATGATAAACTCTCAAAATGCAATCCTCCCTTCCTCACATACACACTCAACTATTTTATTATTTATTTTAAACCTTTCATACGTAAAATAAGTAGCAATCAGGGAAGGGGGGGAAGAATATGTAATTATAACAAGTTCAATTTGATTATTCTGAATTTCTTGCAAGTATTTTATTCTAATGCAGGACAGAAATTTAATATATTGACTCTGTGATGTTGGTGTTGGTATTTTATTATTATTCAATAAATATTGGCACTTTGATTTCCAAGAAACAGGCAATTTGGAATGGAAAAAACTCTCAAAATACTGGTGTTAATTGATAAAATAAATAAAATGTGAAAAAAACACACATAAAATGTTACTTAACATATGATTGTTTCGACCAAAAATTCTTTCGAAAGAATTTTTGGTCGAAACGATGGTATCATGTTATAAGTAACATTTTAAGTGGTTTTTTTTTTTTTTTTTTTTTCACAAAGTTTTTATTTATTTTAACAGGCAATTTGTTTTATTTTATTCCTTGTTTACAATTTCTTTTTAATTATGCATTTTACAGTATACTTGTTCTCATAATTTAAATATTGCATTTTACCTTTACAAATTTGTTACATTACTTGATTTAGTGAACCTTCAATGTCTAGATAAGACAATATTTCACTTAATGTAATACAGTCAAACCTTCCTAATGCAAAACTGAACTATGGCAAGTGTTTTACATTAACTGAATTTCAAATTATCCGATAAATTTAACTTGCAAAAAATAAGCAAAAGTGTTTTGAAAAGACCAAGCACATGCTTCACATAAACTGTTATTTCATTTTGGGTTGTTCCACATTGACAAAGTTTGACTGTATATGTTATATCGTATATTTGCAATTTTTAAAAATGTATTTTTATTTATCTATTACTTGGATACTTAGTGTTTAATGCTTTATTTGTTTTTGATGTGCTGTTTTGATTATTTTAATTGACAGACAAAGTGCCTCTGCAGATATTGAATGCTACTGTTTTAAAACCTCAAAATAAAGTAGCAGTTCTTTTATCAAAACAAGAAAGTGTGAGTAAAATTTTATGTTTTATATTTATTTCACTGAAAAATGGTTATAATTACAGAAAAATAAATGAATAAGTGTTATCTTTTATTTATTTATATTTTATTTTTTGTATCTTACATAGTTTTTCTTTAGGTTGCTGAATTTTCACTTTATAAAACTTGTGTTGTCTCTCCTGGAAAATAAAACCATTATTTTAAATTTTATTTCATCATAAATGTGTCAAAACAGGAAAAAGAGATATATTGCTTACATGGTAAATGAGTGAAGAATTCTCTTGCAGTTTTAGTGAATTTATTAACATATTTTGTAAAGTTTAGCTTTTAATAACAAAATTGTCAAAAAGGTTCTTTTTCTTCTGCACAGATTTTAAATTGCCTGTATGAATAAAAATAAATGAATATCAGTTAATAAAAATAAATAAATCATTATTAAGATCACCATTAAAAATATTTAAACAAAATTCCTTCTGCTTTAGTGTAAGTAGTTCACTTTGGAATGTGCACCCTGACATTCTGTACTAGTATTTTATTTCAATCCCTTTAACATCATCATATATGAGTTTCAGTGTGTATATATACGGTGGTGGCCAAAATTGTGGAAACTTTCTTATTTTCTAAATTCGTATGCTTATAAAAAGTGTTATGTTTCACTAAATGCAAACTCTTTTGCATCATTTAAAAGATAATTTAATACTGATTTAAATACAAAAAAAAAAAAAAAAATTAAAATATTTGCAATACAAAAGAAATTAAATGGCAATAATTATAGAGATGCATTAGATATTGAAGATTGCAGTGAGTTATCAACAGTTTGTAGGGTAGCCTTAATTTTTTATTACAGCTTCACATCGATGTTTCATTGAGCTGCCAAGAGAAGCTCAGAAAAATAACAGTGATTGACCTAGAAAGTTAGAAATTAAAATCTTTTTCAACAGTGTATTTGTTTTTCAGATTAAAGTAATTATAACTTTTACTGTATTCCACATATTTAAATTTAGTTTTGTGCATTGAAATCAGTAATAAATTCTCTTTGATACTGATTCATGTATGAGTTTGCATTTTGTGAAATGTAGCATTTCTTATAAGCATACAAAGTTTATAAACCTAAACATTTCCAAAAGTGTCCACAATTTTGCCACAACTGTATATGCATTTCTCTATTCTAAAAAAAAGTAATGGCCGCTGTTGCTGCCACTGTCAAAAGCTGGTTCTGCTCTCTCCTCCAAAAGCGTGGGGATTTGAGTTTCGAAGAAAGTGTCCACAGATTCAAAAAATTCTGGGGAACCTGATAAGCTGACTTAAATTTCAAAAATCGAATTATTTTAGAAGATATTAATAAAAAACTTAATGGTTGCCAGGTTTGATAATTTTCGCCAGCATAAAATCATTCATGCCTTTGCAGCAAAGGAATTCCAAGTATGTAGAATTGCATGAAATTGACGAACATGAAGTAGAATTATACCAATTTTATGCCAAATTAAAAAGTATATGAAATAAATAACTCAGTGTGTTGCACAAAGTTGACAATTTTCAAATATTAAGTTCTCTTAGACAATAGGAGTTTAGAATTAGCGATTATTCATTTTTCTAAAACAGAGTAACTAATTGTAACTGATTTAAAAAGTGCCATCTTGGCATTAAGTATGATCTGGCAAAATGGTCTCTCTCCAAGCAGGGTGAATTTAAACCACGAGTTCCAAATTGTTACAACCCAGTATCTTGAAAATGAAAAATAATTAAAATGCAGATTATTTTAAAGCTGGTTAGGTTCAGCTTGGGCATTTGCTACCAGTAGAAATATATTGTCCTCGAAAACTATGCCGTCATAGCAGTTATAGTACAGATTGGATATTTGCCAGTGCGACGAGTTGATATAATTCATGGTGCTAAATATGCCAATCTGCAAAGGATTATGTATATGAATATATGGATAATGGTTTTCCCCGGTAACCTTACATGAGCAGTAATTATCGATTATGAGCATGTGTAAATCGCCAAATAGTGAAGAGTCACCATTAGTAGCAGTTTTGTAGTTTTTATCAAAGAAAGCATATGAAGAACTGTTTTTTTAGAGCTAATTATTAATGATACATATATGTAAGTCACTAAATTCTGAAAAATCGCCATGGGTGGCAGATACGCAAGGTGTTCCATAGATTTTACATAATTCAAAATAGTGTGAAGTTTAAATTTTTATGTTTCAAGGAACATGCTCCAAGTAAATTTTGCCTTTTTATGAATAAAAAATATTAGGGGCCGAATACCTCATATGAAAAGCGAGCGTAGTGAGTCTAGGGGCCTTGGCCCCTAGTAATTAAAAAATACTTTTTAACACTATTTCTATTTATTTTTTCCATGGTCTTTTTTTTAAGAAAATATTTTAATAATACTAGACAATTAAATGAAATCTAAGAAACATTTTGAACTACTTTGAATTTTGTATTTAAATCTATCATTTATGTTGTCATTTTAATTACAGATTGATAGTAATACTTTGAAGTTATATGTTGATGGAAACAATGTTGATGTTTCATGGAATACAGTTTCAACATTCATTCCAGCTTCATCTGTTTGGGTACTAAGCATTTTCATTTTGATTGTTTTATATGTTAATCTTCTTTACTTGGATTTTCACTTTTTTTTTTAACACTATATATGGAGTATTTTATTAGACCTAAAAAGGAAAATAAAAGCAAAAACAGTGAATTTTTTTTAACAGAAGAATTTTTTTTAATGACTATGTCAAAACCATATTGTCTTTAAACATTTTGTTCACAGTTTTTTTTTCCTATATAAGAAGCTGTATATGCTTAAGAAGTCTTTATCTCTAGATTACTCCAATTCAAAGTACAGAATCAGTTACGGACCAAAAAAGTAGAAATACTGTCTTGTTTAACTATTTTAATGAAAAGAAATAAAGGGACAATTATATTTTGAATTTATTATTAAAAAATAGGTAAAATTATTTTGATACTTGAGATTAAGTCTTACATTTTGCATTTGGATAAGTACATAAAACATATTTAATTTTTGAGAAAGCTGTTTCTGTTTGTTATTTTGTTTGATTGAATTTTTTTTTTTATAAAATGAGGAAAAATATTATTAACAAATATAAAGTAGAATGTTTTACGTTATAATGTTTATATCATGCCAGAAATTATTTTCAACTGTAAAATTAACTTTTTAACAAATTATCTGATATTTTCAAAAATACCATGATATTTATGATCTTTGCATCTTTATAAATATATGTATTTCTTAATAATTAAAAGGATTTTATTTATTTTAGCTTTGCAGCTTTCCTGATAATGTAAACATTGATGGTATTGAGTGTATTACAATAGAATTGAAAAAGGAAGATATCCAAAATTCTCTTACTTGTACTAAAAAAGATAATTTCTGTTCATGGAGTAAAACTAGTAGAGCTGATGCATTCCGGTATTTATTCTGTTTATTTGCTTCTTAAGCTCATTGAGGAAAACAATTTAATTAAAAAATCATAGTTTTCATTTTGTTTAGATCTGAATTAAGTGCAGCTGGTAAAGAGATACTAGAAAGTGAATTAGAAATATGTCAGCAGTTAATAGAAATGGAGCCTAACAGCAAATGTGAGTATTGTAGCACTTTCTTTACTTTTCTTTTTTTTTCTATAAAAGTTTGTTATTGATATAAATTTATCAGCAAACTAATTATTTTTGCCCATTTGATGAAAACAAAATTATAAATTGAAATTATTAAATGATTGACTCTCATGCATGTATATTAGGGTATTTCGAAAACAAAAATTTGCAATATTTAATGTGAGCAGGTAGTTTCTAGGTGCCATTTGACTAGACAGGCATGAGAGTTTTCCGCGGATTTGCGGAAAACCGCAGTTTTGTTTATTTTATAGATCGGCAAAAATCGCTGTTTTTTTTGCTCCTCCATCCCATCTGCAATCTTTTCCCATCCATTTTGAGAGTGAATATTTTTCCTATAGCCTTTCCATTGTTGAAATTTCTTTGTTCTTTCAAACATTTTCAGTTGTGACCCTAATTTCACTTTTCTCGTTATTTTCAGTTTCGTTCAAAATTACCTTCACATGTAATTTCTGCTTTTTTCCAATTTTGTCACTCTCATCCTTGACTAGAAAAAAAAAAAAAAAATTGTTTCATCAAAATTGTATAAGATTTAGGGGTCACACATCTCTGGAAAAGTGTTAAGAAATATATGATTTAATGTTTTTTGTGTATTTTTTTTTTTTTTGCTTTTATCTTTCATTTAAATTAAGCATATATTGGCAAAATAACAAGTATAGAGAAGTATTTTGCAACATGCTCTTTGAATGATACGATATTTAGCTGAAAATTTTCTTTCTCTCTCTTTTTTTTAAAATCCAGATAAAGCTTGATCCAACTCTGCTTGTAGGCATTTGAAAACTTTTCAAAATTTTCCGGTGGGTAGTGGAAGGGTTAGAGGTGCGTTTCAAGTTTTATCCTAAGACTATCAGAAATCATTAAAAAAAACATTACTTTAATATTCAACTTTCTACCAAATTATTTCATAATAAATGAGAGAGAATTGTGGTCTAATGCTTTTTTGGCTTTGGCATCTTATGATCATGGATGGTAATGGTAACTATAAACTTATATTTTGTCAACCATTTTCAAATCTGAACACAAATTGTTTATCAGTAATGAAGCTGAATCTTCAAAAAAGCATATATGTATATATATTATATATATTCAATATTTGATGGTAAACTATATATGTACATAAGGAAGATATACGATACAAATGTTTTTTATTCCACCATGGACTGTGGAGGTATTCTGATAAGGAAAGGTGTGTTGCCAGCTGAAGAAGGTTGGGAACCATTGACCCAAGAGAATGAAAGCCAAGCTGAACCAAGGATGATAAGCATAAGCAGGCATTGTATAGTGTTATTAGCCATGACAGGCAAATGAGAAGCTTAGCAAAACATTCCATCGAAAGCAAGCTTTGTTTTGTCTAAATTCATAACTCCACCTTATTTTTCATGTTTGATGCAGACTTTAAATAAAATCTAATACAATTGTTATGTAATGGGGAATGCTCTATTTCACCAAGGGTCCTTCATATGTAAAATCACAATCATGACATTCTTTGAATGATGTGAAGAGTTTAAGAGACAGTTTCACTCTTGATATCACCATCTAAAGAACCTTACTGCTTCCCATCCCTTCTATTTTCTTTCTTTTTACTCTTTTTTTCTTTATATTTTTCATAATTTTGTGACATACAGTACATTAAAAATCCAGAATTGCTTAAATTGCAGCCATTCTGGATTATTGAAGTTTCCAGATTTTTTTATAACTATACATAAATTGACTATGCACATACCAATAAACAAAATATTCAATGTGAACAACAACAACAAAAATTTACTACTATTTCAATATGTACAATAAAAAACTTAGATGATTAAAAGCTTCAAAAAAGGAAATAAATAAATAAATTTATATCTTAACATTTATAGCAATGTTTGGTTTTGGCTTCTGTGCATTTATTTTCTCCCATGTGCACTAAACATACATAATTTCATGTTTGGAAATAAAGTTTCTGTGTTCTAACTCTTTAATTACTATTGTCAAATGCATTAATTAAGATTTTTGCCAGATTTGTTTCACCCTAGCTTTCACTTTTACTTTCATTGCTCAGCTGTTGTCACCAGCTGTTTCAATGTTATGTGCATGCTATCAACAATTTCTGCATCCCTTAATAAATAAGTAAACAGCATATCATTTATATTTATTACTTCATCGATATTCAATTTTTCCAGATTTTTTTTTCCACACCATTAAGGAAACCAAGCGAAACATAAACTTGGCATGTTCATGTTGTTTTTCCCCCTTTTAAGATGTAATTTTACAGTATTTTACTATACAAAATTGCTTTTTTCGTTCCCTAATGACTTTTGAAATTATATAAATTTTGTGTTTAGTATTTTTTTTATGAAAATAACTAAATTTTAATTACTTTTTTTATAAGTTTATTTGTTATATAAATATATTTTAATATTTTATACTATTTAAAGTGTGTAGATTGTTAAAACATAGAAGTGTTTCATGAATTAATTTTAAGGAAAGTATTAAAAATGCTGTTTGTGTGTTATTTAGTATAAATCATTTAAAATGTCGTTCGTGCTTTATTTTACACCTTGAAGATTTCAAAAGTTGGCGAGTCAATCTTTTATTCATGATATACGCTCTAGCCAATGCAAATCCAGCTAATGAGAACAAATTTTCAAATTGCCCTATGTTTTTGAAAAAGACTGCCAATCACAAAGCTAGCATGGCTGGATAGTGCCAGAAACCCTTGTATCTTCACTTCCAATGGCCTTCTGTCATAACAACATTGTTATCTCATGTGCTTGTGTACTAACAGTATTAGCATGCTACTATTTTTGCATGAAGAATACTATTTTGGATATTTTTTATGCATACAGCTACTAAAGCAACTATTTTCAACACTGATTAATTGTCGCAGCATTGTACCATTTTATACTTAAACAAGAATGAAGCATCGGAAACAACAAGAAAGCAAAATAGATAAAGACTATGGTCACGGGTGGGGATAAAAAAGCACTTCTTTGCAAAATTTTAAACTTACAGATCTTTAAAGCTTGTTGTTTTTTATCATTAAAACTTGTTTATCATTTTTGATTAAAAAAATATCCTAAATTTCTCTATTTGTATCGTGAATCCAGCACTTATTTGCAAATAAATCCAAAAATGATCAGCAACGAAGCATTGGAAATTTGGTGGTGCTATCTGTCGATGGAGCAGAGGAGTAACTACTCTCAAATTCTGGAAAAAGTGTTAAGTTTTTCTGGATTTTCATGTCTGGTTTATCAAAGCTATACTACATTAAGAAATTAAGTAATTTTACAAATTAAAATGTGTTGTTATGTTATTAAATAATTTTTGAATACTAATGTTGCATATGAATTATTTTGAATTTTGATAATTTGTTTTGTATTTAAATTACAGCCGTCCCTTACAATATTGTGCTTTGAATCTCAAGGCTTCACCCTGTCATATTTTTAACTCACTTTAAAAATAAAATGAAATTCTATATTCAATATTTTTTTTTCTTAACTGATTTAAATAATTGAAATTTTATTATATTCAGTTATATTTATATTTCATGTCTAGAGACTAATAATAATTTTTTAATGCTTTGTTTATGTACAGGTTTTCAATGCCATGACTACATAAATATTCAATTTATAAATAAATAATTCTACAATCCAGAAATTCGCTTATCACTGTAGTCTTTATGATCAATAAGGGTCGGCTGTACATCAGAATCATGTATATGTAATATTTGAAAAGGAAATATTAACTGACACTATATTTTTAAGGGACCTTATTTACCAGTGTCTTATTGATGAGAGCATTAAATGATACAAAATTTCAAGAAACAACTAAAGAGTATATGTCATTACTTAAAGAAATTGATACTTCTAGGAGAAACTACTACAATGATTTTGGTAAGTTTGAATTTCAGTGTGTGTATGTTTGAAAGAGAGTTTTAGTTTTTTTTTTCTTTCTTTCTTCAGGATTTTTAAAATAGCTTTGTACTAGTATGTAATATAATAATTAAAACATTTTTAAGTCTTTTTTTTTTCCCTTTTTTAGATGTTTTTAATGCACTTAATATGGAATAAGCTGTTTACTGTTATGTGGTATAGGAATTATACCACTGCTATGTCTGTGTTTTCATGCTTTAGATGAAATTTTCAATGCACTTTTTACAGAACACGAGTAAATAGTATCAGAGGAGATGTAAATATTAAAATAATACCTAAAAGTGAAATTCAAATCTAAAATCTTTTTTTCATGTATTTAAATTACTTATATTTTATTTTCTAAAGTTAATTTTAGACCAAATTATAAAAAAAATTTCTTATCTTTCTGCTTGTGTTTACACCTGGTGTATTTTTAAATAGTTGTGTGCTGTGGAAATATTTTGTGCAATTAATTTTTTTCTTCTAAACTGCAGAAAATCTGCCATTGGAATTATGATTTTGCAAACTGCATGAAATTACATAATCAACTGAAAGAAGGTTGAACATAACTGTAATACAGTATAGAACCTCTTATCCGGAATGGTTGGGACCGGGTGTATTCTGGATAACTGGTAGGAGATTAACATGACATCTACTGATTGATTGGTAGCATAAATGTTATTCTGATTAGAACTTTGATTAGAACTAAACATTAATTGTTAATATACAGTAAAATAATATAAAAAACTCTTAATAAGATCAAGATAAATAATAATCATTTAGAGAGGAAGTAGTAAATATAGGATAACTTCTTGAAAACTTAGTCACACACTAAAAAATAAATAAAATACCTTACCAGATTGCTTACTTTATAAATTCTAGCTGTAGAACTCAAAATAAAAGAACAAAAACATAAGAAATATTTTTAAAAAACTCACTTTTTGCTTTTTGTTCAGAAAAAATAGGAATTTAATTGATTGAAAAATGATTCTGGGTAACTGATTTTCTGGATAAGAGGTTCCATACTGTAATAGTAAAATTTTCATAGTTAAATTTTAGTTGTTTTAATCATGTTTTGAGGTTTTTTTTTTTTTTTTTTTTTTTTTTTTTTTTTTTAGTACACATAAAGGCTTTTAATATGATGTGTGTGGAAAAGGAATTTAATTTTTTAAATGCACAGCATAATCTCAGTAATCTGAAATAAATAAGAGCAGACACTTCTAAATTAATGGGAGTGGGAAAAAAAGTAGTTTTTGGCTATAAAAAGTTATCATTAGATTCATCGTTGGATTATTAGTTAATTAAATTTGACTGAGGATTTCTTTGTCATACACAGACTGAAAATTTACCCTGCTTGTCCCTTGAAGCCAATTTGTGATACCCTTATTTGTCAGGGTAAAATACCCTTCACATTTCTTAGAAAACTCTTGCAAAAATTTCAGAAGTTAGTTGTAAAGCCAAGTTAGAATTGTCAGAATGGTCAACCAAGTCTACAAAATTAAAAGCTGGGTGCCTTGACCAAACTTTTTTCCTTCAATACTGGATAGAGTCATTTTGAACTTTATTCCATCTGTGAGCTAGATTAAAAATGATGCCTTTAATGTTTTTTTTTAAATTAATTATTTCAGAAAGGAGCAATTTCTTTTATTTTGATTTACTGGATTACAGGGCTTGAAATAAGATTTTGAACCGGCAATTTTGTTAATAATGGTAAATTGCAATTGCAAATTTTTTTGCTTAACTTTTATATTATGTAACCTTAAAACACATCTGAAATAGAAAGAAAAATTCAAGTTATAAAGTTTTAAATACTTACAGCTAATCTTGACACAAGAACTTTTGATCATCATTGCTATTGCTATGGTTGCTGTGACATATTTTGAGCCCTACTGGATTACATTTTGGTCCATGGGTTGCAAGAGGAGTGGTGTGTTTAGAAACATGTTGAGAATGTGCCTTTTTTTTTTTTTTTTTTTTTCAAGTGTAGATCCTCTTCTTTAGTGGATCTACACTCCAAAAGAATGAATATAGTTTGGCTGTGATATATATACTTTAGTGTGGTCATGTGGTTTTGGTTGCATCAATTGTTTAATTCGTGAAAGGAAGAAAGATTATCCTATACAGGTTTAGCTCATAGACTACACAGTTAATGCCTTAGTGCATGAAATTAGGCATAATGGAATGAAAGGACAAGGAATGATCTTTGAGAGACACACAATTACCACAAAAATTCTACCCATGTGGCAAAAGCCCTTATTGTCAATCAACCACTGATGTGTATACTAGCCTTAACCTGCAGTTGCAAACCGAGAATGAAATAGAAAACCTTCTTCCTGAAACCACTGGATTAACCAATCACAAGATTGTCAAGAGTGCACTGTACTTTAAACACTTTGAATATGATTAGTAACCACTTGAACACATAAGTTTTTAAAAGGTTATCAAATTTGAAAATTCACCTAGACATATAAGAAGGAAAAATATATGGAGACATATTTATCAAATGTATGTTAGTTGTTTTATTTTCTCCTCTCTTTTTACATTACAGAGAGCAAAATGATTATTGAAGATTATATTGAAAGCCTGCCGTTAGAAGCTAAAGAAGTAGATTTATCAAATAGACATTTGTCCAGCCTTCATCACTGTGATCAATTTATTTTAATAGAAACCATAAATTTGTCCTTTAATAATTTAAAATCCGTATTTCCACTATGCCATTTGATATCTCTGAAGAACATAAATTTAGACAACAATGATTTGTCAGATTTTAGTGGCTTGGAGCAACTTCAGAATTTGAAAATTTTATCAGCAAAAAATAACTGTATCCTTTAAAAAATTATTTATATTATGTAATAGCAGTGCAATCAACTTATTTTGAAGGAAAACTAACATTAAAAAATGTTAGTTGTCTAAATTCTTTATATTAATGATGAGATAAATAATGTAAAATAGTATAGTATTTCATTTTTGTATATTCTCTTGTCTGATGCATACTTTTACTGCCTGTTTTATTACTGCATGAAGGGTGTTTATGCCAAAACTCATAATCTCCACTTTTCAAACTCAAAGAAAATGCAAAGAGTGATTATTATTAACAAAGATGATATATTTACACAATTGGTTTGTGTGATATGTTTGTTGCCATTAGAATTATACTTGCACATAGCCCTAAACCTGTAATAATCCTGGTAAAGCTATAAGCTTATATATGGAAAATTGAGCTTTGCAGCTGACTTTTATGGGTAGCGTTAATTATTAATTCTAAACAAAAATAAATAAAAAAAAAAAAATATCTGAACATTACTTTTCATTATGCTATTTTGGAGGGTAATACACAACCAAAATCCACCCACAAAAAATCATTTCATTAAAGGTTTCTTTATTTCTAAAAAACATCCAACAAATGTAAAGAATTTAAAAAAATAAATAAATAAAAAAACCCTGCAATACTTCAAGAATTTAAATGCACACCATAGTATATATTAAAAGTTCATCATATTCCATTTGTTTGTCATATTGTCTTTCTTCCTTCATTATGTTAGAAAGTGTATCATAATTCATGCATCTGCCTTGTTTTATTATGTCGGAAGGACTATCATAATTCATGCGTTGGCCTTATTTATTTTTCTTGTTTCATCATGTTGAAAAGTTTATCATAATCTAGGTTTGTCCCTATTTTTTGTATCATTATATTGGAAAGCATATCATAATTAGAGGTACGGAATTTTCTACTTTTATGAAATATATGTGAAATTTTCTTATAATTGCGAATAGATGTGAAATATAAGCAATTTGTTAATAAACGCGAATTTGTGCAGAAAGTGTGCTGCTTTTTTTTTTTTTGGAAGAAGAAAAAAAAATTACTTTAAACAATCTTTCAAATGTAAATTCACACACACGATTAAGCTTCTTATCTGAGCTGTGCCCAAAATTAATGAAATTAATTAACTAATTAGAAGATTTAAGTTACGCATTTGCTCACCATTTTGGGAACAAATTAGAAGGCTCAAAAGCAACTCTTGAACAACAAAGTCACGGGATTTGGGGTCTTATACACAATGCTAAGAACTGCATCCAAAAACACTTTCAATAAACTTTCTCTGTACATGAAATTAAATACAACAAATGGAGCCTATTTTCACATTGGTAAATTATTTTATCCATCTGTGGCTGCAAGTATGACCACCTTATATCAAATTATATTGCTCGAAAGTTTTTATAAAATTATCAGATTCAGAGCACTTCCTTAAAATGAGCTTATTCATGGGATACATTCACTTTCATTGCCTAATGTTACAATCAGTAAACAGGAATAAACATCCCAATGTTAAGGGAATATTGTGAGCTACAAATGCCCTCTCTTTTCAAATCATTACTGAAGGTGCTTTACAGAGCATTTGGAGCCCAACTATCATAATTGCAGAACGCTTCTTTGGTAATAATAATATCATTATTACAGACAGAAAGAAGAATAATTCTAAAACAGTCAAATATTGAAATTGTAACAATTTAGCTTTTAATTAACATTAAATATAAATTTTAAGTCTATAAAAAAAGGTTTTATTGGTAGTTTATACAAATTTTAGTGAAATTTTTCAAAATTTCTTTCTTTTTTTTTTTTTTCAAAAATTCCATATCTCTACTCATAATCCATGTACATTTACTTAAAACTATTCATTCTCACTTTCTTTTCACATGCAGACAATAATTTGATTACACTAAAGAAAGAAAATGAATGTTTCTTTTTTTTTTCCCCTAACATGAGATCATTATTTAGATCAAAGAATCAGAAATCACACATCTTGGCAAACACAATGCTAAAGTTTCTTTTGTTCTTATAAATATCGTCTAAACTAATTTGAATTTCATAATTTAAATCGGCAGATTTACATTCCTGAGTGTTTGAGTGTCTCAATTTCTTGAGGTCTGTTGTAACATTCTATATAATGGCCCACATTGTAATACCCTAATTATAATCATGAATGCTAAGACAAACCTTACCATATTTTTGAAAAGTAATAAAAAATGAGAATTAAAATCAATAGCATACATATGCTAAAAATAAAATTGAAAAATTACTTTTTGAATCTTTTGTTTTTGCAATAGGATCTAAATTTCAGTCATCAGTTTTTAAAATAATTTCAGAAGTATATATTTTGTAAACGTGTCAGTTCGCCCCACTGGAGAGGCAAAAAAATATGTGCTGATCTGAATACTTCTTTTAAGGTTAATATTGAATGTATTAGATTACTTTTGTGCATTATTGGAATATAATATTATATTGCAAACTTTTTTCGCTAGAATTTTTAAGTAATTATGGGATGTTTAAACTCCCCGGGAAAGCAAAAGATACTGATTAATTGGAATGAAAATTTTAACAAATTATGTTTTATCCCATGAGACAACTTTTTCATACTGGTAGTGTGTGATTACTAGCAAAAACTTTTTGGACCACTCCAATGTACAGGACAGATATTTAAACTTTTTTGATACATTGTTTTTCAACTTGCTATTATTACTTATTTTTATAGCTAAAATGAATATGCTGTACTGAAAATATAGTTTTTCTTATTTTTTTATATAGTTTATATTTTAAAGGTTCATGAGTGTGTAGGTAGATGTACTTATATAAGCATTACATGGAGCATATACAAATCCTAGCTACAAATAAAGCATAAAATATATCTCCAAACTTGTTTTGGAGATATATTTTATGTTCCTGTCAATTTTTACTAAAACCTACTTTAAAATCAAAATATGTTTCAATCCCTTGCAATTTGCTTAAAATAGATTTTACTTAATATTTTTCTGAATTATAAACAATACTTAATATCCATAAGAGCTCAGCTCTTGTGCTACATCCCCTCCCCAAGTAAATTTTTATCATTTTAATAGTTTTCATTGTTGTTTCAATTGGTATTTATTGCATTACAAATACATTTACAGAGGTTAGAAATAATGTTCTTAATTTCATAATAAACTAGGAAATTGAAGATTTTGCTGCAAAAAGGAGGTAACTTCATCCTATGAAAGTTTTTGAGTTACCTGTAGTATTTTGCTTAAAAAAAAAAGAAAGAAATAAAAAATAATCTATAATTTGGTTGCCATAAGAATATAGCTTTCTCAAGGATACTGAACTTCAAATTCTTTTTTACTTGATATTAACTTCTGACCACTGAAGCAGGTCACGAGCCGCCACTGGCTGTTATAGAAAGTGGACAGATTCTATTAACGGAAGGGAAGGATAGACTTGCAAAAACATTAAAACTATTAGAAGAAAATGAAAAAGCTCAAGAAGAAATTAATAAAAAAAAAGAATAAATAGAAAACTAGATAACTTATGATACTTAATTTGTAATCTCATTATTAATTTCTCATAATCTTAATTGTTAACTTCCCATAATTCTTAATTTCTCTCAATAGTCATTAAATATTTTTTGTTTACATTTGCTTTGTATATTGTGTTCAAGTATTATAGATGAATATGTAAATATTAGATGAGGTTAAATTACTGATACAAAAGCATATGCTATTAAAAGTTCACACATTTAATTATTCTAACCATCAAATTTATTTTGTTTTCGATACTGCTTACCAATTACGTGTTGTTGTATAAGAGGTATAATATTTAGGTTTTCAAAAATCTCCATTTAGTACTACTTGTGATTTGTAATAGAACCAAAGAATGAGATAGAAGCTTTTGTTTTAAAATTTAGTTTTCATTTTATTTGTGCTCTCTTTTTCGAGAGGAAGATTCCCTAAATGATTCTGAAATAGAAAAAAAAAAAGGGACAGGGATTGGCAACCTGTGGCTCGCAAGCCACATACAAATCATACTCATGGTTCTTGAGTAGGAAAAAAATGACTTAACCACAGAAAGGTTGCTGACTCCTGATATGTATTGTTTTTACCAAGCTGCTGATAGCATAGCCTGTATACACCCTTTTTTTTTCCAGAGCTTTCCTAAAGTGCTTTCAAATAGTTTTTTGCTTTTAGCAAATGGTGTTTGCTCGCAAACTTTGCTTTTCTTGTATGCATTTATTGTGTTCCTAAATCTTCAATTTTATGCTCCAAAATCATGTTAATTCTCATCTCGAATCTTAGTTTTCCTCTCGGAAACTATTTTTTTGTGCTCCCGAGGTGCTCCTAAATGGAATTTTTCTGCTCCCAAATAGAATTTTTCTGCTCCCAAATGGAATTTTTCTGCTCCCGAGGTGCTCCCAAATGAAATTTTTTCTGCTCCCGGGGTGCTCCAAAATCGAGTGTTGGAGTTAACATCCCTGTTACCTCTACCCAGGACGTTTTAGTAATTTAAGATCTTTCTAGTTAAAAATTTAAATAACCACTGTGTAATTTCTTACTTTTGGGGGGCTGTTAATTATTTATTTTGTTTTGGCAGTGTAAAGTTTTCTCTTTTGTTTACTTTTTTTTTGTGATTAAATTTTCTCTTCACTGGCCGTTTTTTGCCTTCAGGGTGTTTAAAATTAATGTTTACCTTTTAATTGCCGTTCTGTGGGTAATCAGCACTTTAAAATATAGTGGCTATACTTCATACCTCCCTTTTCATTAAAGTTGTTTTGATGGGATTTTTTATTTTAAATTAATTTTCGTAACTTTCCGTAATCCTGCTTTTTCTTTTTTTTATTACTTTATTTCTCCGGTTAGGCTTTATTTCTCCAGTCCCTGTGAATTTTCAATAATTTTTCATCTTTTAAGTTTTGCTTACGATTTCATGCTATTGCATCATATTCTGTGCCCGTTACATCAGATGTCGGAGATGACGCTAATCTTTCCCGCGCTTTTCTTCCGAAATTGTTCGAGAACATTCTTTTTTTCCCCCCTCTTGCGGTCCAGGTCGGACTATCCCGGAATGACTTAAGGGGCACTCTTGGCTCTGATTGGCTGAGGGTAGCGGATCCGGAGTGAGGAGGAGAGGCAAGCGCGCGATTTTTCAGCAGTTTCAGCTTGAACGTCCAGACTAGGTGGTGGTGTTTCTTTTTTGCTCTTGAGAACTCAAGTTCAGCCCAGCCTTGGGATGACTTGACAAATCGTGCAGTGATGACCTGATTACTGTAGAAAGACCCTCGACACCCAAGTTGATGCGGTCAACTCCGCCGTGATGAGATAGCCATGATTTTGTCTACTGACTGCTGAATGCGTACCAAGCTCAGCAGATAAAGGAGTGCAGATGTGATGACCTGCTAGGCCGACGCACATTCCAGCCCCCACCGACTGTGTCGCTGATTAGCACATGGCCCGCCGTGCTCCCATCAACTGAGGTCCCTGCCCTCGATCGCCAAGCCGCCAGCGCCCATGTTATGGTGAGATGTTTCCGTGCTTATCCATTTCTTGTTATAATGCGAGTCCGTGAGTGGCGTCTTTAGATGGGTGTCTGCAATGTGGGCCTAGCCCCGAATCTCCGGACTGACTAGAGGATTTGATTCTTCTTTTTCTACCAAGATCTAAGTGTATTGCTGCATCTCATGGTGTCTCAAAATGGTGGACTTCGCGTCATCTGCCCCCCCCCCTTTTTTTTTTCTTCTTTTGTTAAGTTGTCATTTTATTTCCTTTTTTTAAGCCTATTTTTTGTTTAAATTTCTTTTGACCATCGGCCTTCCTGTAAAATTATAAAATAGGGATTGAATGTTAATTTGTTGAAATGTACCATTCTTTAAAATGTTAATTCCCTTACAACAGTAGCATCTAAGCTAAATTTTTGTAAATTGTGAAATTTCAAGCAAAACATGATTTTCTACTAAATTTAAATTTTTGGTTTGCAACCATGGGTACCCAGGGGTTAAAATTTGATATTGATTCTTTTTTTGAAATGTATGTGTATGAATTGCTTGTCCTGTTTAATGGTGCCGTGACCAGGATCCATTTTGTGGTGTTGTTCCAATTTGGAACACCACAATTAAAATTCACAGTTAAAAAAAAAACAAATCAGTAATGCGTTGTTTAGAATGACGAAATAACCCAGGAACTAGCTTGCTGCCCCTGTGTAAGTGTTGACGAAGCAAAGAGAACCAAAAGATGGGATTGAAACATTTTATTTAACCAATTAACATATTAAACATAGATAAAAAATTTTAAACACATCATGCAGTACCATGATCTTCTCCAAACTTTAAGAATGACTCAACAGCATTTTCCCATTTTTCAGTAAAGACAAAATAAAGAAATTTTAATCATAGTTAGGCAGCATTCAAATTAGGTCACAAAGCAGGTTTTTAAATTAGTTGCATATGTTTTGGACAAATTACCACAAGATCCGGCAATGTTCAATGAAACAGGACAAGCAATTCATACACATACATTTGAAAAAAAGAATCATATCAAATTTTAACTCCTGGGTACCCATGGTTGCAAACCAAAAATTTAAATTTAGTAGAAAATCATGTTTTGCTTGAAATTTCACAATTTACAAAAATTTAGCTTAGATGCTACTGTTGTAAGGGAATTAACACTTTAAAGAATGGTACATTTCAACAAATTAACATTCAATCCCTATTTTATAATTTTACAGGAAGGCCGATGGTCAAAAGAAATTTAAACCAAAAAATAGGCTTAAAAAAAGGAAATAAAATGACACCTTAACAAAAGAAGAAAAAAAAAGGGGGGGGGGCAGATGACGCGAAGTCCACCATTTTGAGGCACCATGAGAAGCAGCAATACACTTAGATCTTGGTAGAAAAAGAAGGATCAAATCCTCTAGTCAGTCCGGAGACTCGGGGCTAGGCCCACATTGCAGACATCCATCTAAAGGCGCCACTCACGGACTCGCATTATAACAAGAAATGGATAAGCACGGAAACATCTCACCATAACATGGGCGCTGGCGGCTTGGCGATCGAGGGAAGGGACCTCAGTTGATGGGAGCACGGCGGGCCATGTGCTAATCAGCGACACAGTCGGCGGGGGCTGGAACGTGCGTCGGCCTAGCAGGTCATCACATCCGCGCTCCTTTATCTGCTGAGCTTGGTACGCATTCAGCGGCCAGTAGACAAAATCATGGCTATCTCATCATGGCGGGGTTGATCGCGTCAACTTGGGTGTCGAGGGTCTTTCTACAGTAATCAGGTCATCACTGCACGATTTGTCAAGTCATCCCAAGGCTGGGCTGAACTTGAGCTCTCAAGAGCAAAAAAGAAACACCACCACCTAGTCTGGACGTTCAAGCTGAAACTGCTGAAAAATCCCGCGCTTGCCTCTCCTCGTCACTCCGGCTCTGCTACCCGCAGCCAATCAGAGCCAAGAGTGCCCCTTAAGTCATTCGGGGATAGTCCGACCTGGACCGCAAGAGGGGGGAAAAAAAAGAATGTTCTCGAACAATTTCGGAAGAAAAGCGCGGGAAAGATTAGCGTCATCTCCAACATCTGATGTAACAGGCACAGAATATGATGCAATAGCATGAAATCGTAAGCAAAACTTAAAAGATGAAAAATTATTGAAAATTCACAGGGAGACGCCTAACCGGAGAAATAAAGTAATAAAAAAAAGAAAAAGCAGGATTACGGAAAGTTACGAAAATTAATTTAAAATAAAAAATCCTATCAAAACAACTTTAATGAAAGGGAGGTATGAAGTATAGCCACTATATTTTACAGTGCTGATTACCCACAGAACGGCAATTAAAAGGTAAACATTAATTTTAAACACCCTGAAGGCAAAAAACGGCCAGTGAAGAGAAAATTTAATCCCAAAAAAAAGTAAACAAAAGAGAAAACTTTACACTGCCAAAACAAAATAAATAATTAACAGCCCCCCAAAAGTAAGAAATTACACAGTGGTTATTTAAATTTTTAACTAGAAAGATCTTAAATTACTAAAACGTCCTGGGTAGAGGTAAATTAAATTAATCATTAACCAAAGAAAAGTGATAACTTTATTTTTACTTCAATAGTGACAACACCACACTTCTAACTTGCTTTTAAAGTTTATTTCAGTTTTACATTATTTGATGTTTAAGTTTTGTGTGCTACTTGTAAAAATTTAATATAGTTCTTTGAGCATCTGGCATCAGTGTGCTATTTACTTATTCCCATTTGGTATTCTTTGGTGTATGGATTTGAATTCAGTTAAAAAATGAGTCTCAGTAAATTTGAGTGACAAATATTTTGAGAATTTATCTTGCAGAAATAATTTGCTTTTTAGTGCATAACATATTAGCAGGTTACATCTGAAGAAGAAAATTCACTGTCATTTTATCCATACCATTTTAATTTTTTCTAAGTAAAATAATTCCCATAGATGTATGTAATTTATTGTTTGTGTGTCTGTTTAAATCAGAAATGATTGAAACATGCTTTTACTAGGATTTAAAATATTTATTTATCACTTAAAAGAATATTTGCCTTGACATAATCTTTAAGTTATACAAAATACAAGAAGCTTAGAGGCCTTAAGCAGCTGTGAAAGTCTAGAAGAATTTTACATAAATGGCAATCCAGTTCTTGAGAACTCCGAATATTTGTCTATTCTTGATAAAATTCCTGCTTTAAAAGTTTCTAATTAAGTATTGTTATAATGCCATCTAATCATGCAACTTAAATTATGCTAATTTTTATTTATTTATTTTTTTACTTGAATGATTCATGCTTTGTAAAAGTTTAATAAATTAAGCTTTATGCAAGCTACTGTGTTTTATGTTATTTTTTTCCCTTTACTGTATTTTGTTTTGTGATGGATTAATGCAGTTTTGTGAGTGGGGATGGCTAGTTGAAAAAATTTATGTCCATTTTATGGAAGTAAAATGTAAGATATCCCATTTTATTTAAGTAAAATAGGATCTCTTACATTTTTCTGAGAATTCCTTTTTTCTTGGGGGGGGGGGGGTATCACCCCCATTGGTTCCCCCCCCCCAAAAAAAACACATATACACACCTTAATCGATAGTCTGTGACCACCTTAATCAGTCAGGTTGCTACTCATTCAATAAAATGAAATTCTCAGACCTTTTCCATGTATAATTTTAAAAAATCCTAGTCAACAGTATAATAGAAGTTATACATCACACATTAAATGAAACACAAATATGTGTGTTTACAAGTGTACACAGGGTGTCCCAAAACCCGTGACCTAGGCTTTTATTCCTTAAATATTGATCATAGACATATACAATAAATTACAAAGTCACTTAAAAAGAAGTACAGAATTTTCTGATTTTGATCAAAATTTTGGGGAGATTAAATCTCCTGAATACACACAAATTTGAACTTTCATATGGACCGCATACAAAAAAAAAAAAAAGCCCAATTGGTAAAAATGTGCCCCATACATTAATTGGGTGATATACAAACCTTTAGCTTTTTATCACAAAAAGTGTTGAGATATGAAAATAAATATATGTTGGCTTTTAAACTACAGCGGAGCACCTTTAGTACGTCTGCTCTAGGGACTGTCAGGAAAAGACGTACAAAAGAAATTATTATAAAAAACTTGCCCAGTAGATGGCATCACCATAAAACTTCGATGTTTATTTTAATTTTATCATTGTCACTTAAATTGTTGTTGAGCTAAAGATAAAATAAAAATAATATAAAACTTTTATGTGCTACGTATCGCAAAATTTATTATTTTTTTTTTTTTTTTTTTCACTAGGAGAAAAATAGTAATCCATCATAGATGTTTGACACGAACTATTTCTATTAATATTATACAATGCATTTTGTATATCGTTTAGCTGTTGCAATGTTCTTTCTGTAGTTTCGTTGCATAAAAAGTACTTTCTCAGACCTTCAAAATACGACAGAGCTTGCTAAAATGTTGGAGGAGCAGCATTCGTTTCATCGTCATCTGTATCATCCTCACTGCTACTTGCTTCTTTTGGATTATTGCAGGCAATTAATTCCTTAACACTAAGGACACTTGTTGTTTGCACATTATTGTCGCAATCTGCATATTCTTCAAATGAAACTTTTCTGATCCATCAGGATTGTGCACAGTAAAACTGTTATACACTCTTTGCTTTTTTTCCCACCATGACATGGCTCACCTTTTAGTGACAGAGTCCTTGAAGGAAGCAAGTGACTTCAATTCCAATGCAAGAGTCCGGCTTCATCACAATTGAATACGTTTTTTAGTTCATATTCAGCAAGTTTGTCAGGAAGAGTTTTAAACCACTCATCAACAGTTTCAAGTGGTACAGATTTCGATTCACCACTTAGCATTTGGCAGGTTATTCCATTCCTTATTTTAAATTTATGGAGCCATCCTCCAGAAAATATGCACTCTTTCACTTCCATTTGCTTGGCAATTTCAAGTGCTTTATTAATGAGCATCGGCCCACTCACAGGAATATTAGCAGCTCTGCATTGCTTGAAGAACTGCAAAACCAAAGAATCAATTTCCAGGAACTTTACCGGCGCGTACACGCTGCCTCTTAGCAACAGTAGAAGAACAAGCAGATGCGTTCTTTTCGATTTCTTGCCTTTTATAAATCAAAGTTTTTAAAGTTGATACATTAATGTTCAGCTTTTTTGCAATGTCTACTTTAGACATGGAGACATTTTTATCCACTTCTGTTAAAATATTATTTTTTTCTTCCAAACTTAGAGCTTTTCATTTAAAAGACATGTTGGAGAAAGATAAGCACAACCTACCAGCGTCTCTGTAAAAGTCAGACTGAAAGAAACAAATTTTATTTGCTTTCACAGGCCTCCTCTCGAGGGGTGTGTGTGTGTGTGAGATTCCAGACTAAAGGTTACCATCTTTGGTGATAAACCTTAATTGCCAACTGGGGGAGAATTCTATGGTCATCGGAGATCGTCCTTCCCCCTAACGAAGAGGTTTCTGATTGTTCCCGGGTCATTGTGCAGAGATTTCGCGCTCGCTTAATCGCAAGTTTTATCGCCCCAATGCGCACTAAATCACCAAGTCTGGAACCGCATTAGGAATTTCTCCTCTGCCGAATCTTCACAATAGAACGTTTCTCCTTTAGTAAGCAAAATTTCACACTTCGGGTGCAATCCTATCGCAGGTGTAAAGAGGAGAGAAGTCATGGCAATAGTCGTTATCAATGAGGGAAAAAAAATTTCAAAATGTTTTGAGAAACGACGTACTAAAGAAAATCCTAGACATATAAAAGAAATATTTTAACATTATAAAGTATAGGAATGACTCCGGACTTTACAAAATCGGCGTATAATCGATAAAGACGTACTAAAGAGAGGCGTATTAAAGATGCTCCACTGTATTTATCAATGGATTCCAAAGGAGGAAAAAAGGCACATTGGAAAAATTGGAAATCTATTTTCTTGATATTGTTAAAGTCGATGGTGAGGGGGGGGGGATTGGTGATCGACTTTATCAAGAAAATAGTGAATTTTAAAAATAAAAGTTAGTCTTACACAATAAGCCATTAAAATATTCAACAACATCACAGTGGTGAACAATACGACATGCACACATCAATGAAAGTTGGTGGGTATGGGTGCAAAATAAAAAAGAAATGACTAAAGCAACAGTCAGTGAAACATCTGAAGATAGTCATGCGTGTGACTAAAAGTGCTAATGTTTGTGGATTAAGGTGTTTCTTTTATGTGTTAAAATTGATTAAAGAATCCAAATTTTCAACCAATTTATGTATGGAACATCATTGTACACGATTTTCTTGGCATGGTGCAATTTTAATAGGAAAAAGAAAATTTCTGTGTTTTCGTGCAAGTTTTTCCCTTGCAAAAATGCAAATCAGTTTTGTGGCTATTATATTTTTCTTTGCATTTTCCCAGTTTTCATAAAAATATTTTCTCTCTCTTCTCGAGATTTCCTAGTCACATAACAACCCTGTTAGGGTGCTGGAATGTCAATTTATCAGCAGGTGTTTCATTTCTTAATTTCTGACCATTAAAATAACACAAAAAGACTCATTTTGGAGTGTAGTCTTATTTATTTATTTATTTTTTTTAGAGAAACCTTGATCAGAAATGCAATAGAAATTATGCATATGCATCATGGTTTTCTTCATCCCATACTAAGTTTTAAAAGTGAGCATTCAAATGGTTACAACAGAAGAAAGGTAAACTTTCTTTCTTTAATAGGGAAACAAATAATTCTTTTTTAAGTGTCTAAATATTTTCCAGGTAACATTTTAGAATCTTCCTAACCTCACAACACCTTAATACTCAGAAGTGGAAGCAAGCCAGGAACAAATGCTCCTCCTATCTTATTAGCTGCAAACTGCCAGAAAATAAAATAGGAACACAATTCGTAAGATTATTTTTATTTTTTATTTAAAAAACATTGTGAAAAAATGCCCATGAGAATAAAATGAACTACAGATGCAGCAAATTTTCCTATTTTTAAAACTGCAGAAGCTAAAGAACACCCAGATCAAGAAATATATTATGGTGGAAAATACTTGAGACCTGATTGTTGTCCAGGTCTACCCAAATTTCCAGGGTTTTTTCAGTGACCATTCTGGGGGGTTTTCAAGCATTTCTATCAAATATTCAGTCTCTCCCTCTTCCATTGCCTTACAACTTTTCCGTAAAATAGTAGAGGTACAATGAAACAAAATTTACTTTATTTTTCCTGCTCACAAATTTGCATGTTCAAAAATTAAAATTATTGGGCACTTTTAACCTATTCTTAAAAGGTAAATGTCTGACATGCTTCATTGTACCCCAGTATACGGGGTACCATGAAACACTTAATAACACTTCACAAACACTCAAATAAGATGAGTCAAAGGGTCTAGCCGGATAATTATTATGATTCGGCCTCCAATGGCAACCTGAAGTGAAACTTACATATTAATATTGACTTGATGTACCATTGCAAATCATATGTGTTTTGCCTCTGCAGTCTGCTTTATTCTCGAGATATGGAAATTAATAAGCATGTGCATGATTATCTTTCAAAGTGATATATCTCGTAAACTAATTGAGCTAGACATATGAAACCAATGTGTGGTTTTAGGAAATCTTAAAGAGTATATATATTTTATATTTTGGGGGGATTTTTCAAATAATTACAAATATTAAATAATAAAAAATAAAAATCTTATTAATTATTTTAATGTTCTCGGTGACTTACAATCATGATAATAATATATGCTGTTGTACTTAACATGACCTATTACTCTTAAAAATCACATTTACAAAAAGTTGGCGCAACATTTTGAAAAAAAAAATAAAATTTGATATGGAGAATATCACTCAAGGACATATGACATATTACTTACATTATTTTATGAATAAAAATTACTATAAAAGAAAATCAATTTTTAATTATTTTTTTACAATTATCCACTTTTAATTATTTCTTTTATTAACTTTTCAGTATTAATTAAATTATAAAATCATCATCACTATTGTAAATAATTATGGTTGGAATATTTTGTGACTCAAATATCTTTGTTATTACTTCATCAGTACACAACATTTTGGATAAATACTATCCATATGATAAATAATAAATTACAGCTGCTACACGAGAACATCCCACTTTGCGATTACCATTAGGACAATCTCAGCAATAGCACTGAATGCTCTTGTAAACAGTGCCATCAGAAATATCATCAAATTTTCTAAAGAAAAGGACTTTATTGTTTTAATGCCACCATTTAAAGGCAATAAACTATAATGGAATACAGAAGAATGTAATACGTTTAGAACAATAAACATTAAGTATGGTTGAAACTGTAGATGGTAACATTGTACAAAAATATATAAACACTCATAATAATTATGGTAAAAGACTTAAATCAGATGATACATTAAACGACATTATTGTACAATACATGAAAAGTAAGATAGGCATAGAAAATACTCTCAGCCAATAAGCTTTAAGCAAGTCTTGGAATTAAAAAAAAATCTACGCTTAAATATTTGACGACATTTGAGTTACTTGACCTTGCGTGTTTAAGTGAAGATCAACTTGAGATTCTCTTCACAGGTTCTTATCAATTTTCACAAGCTCTTATCTTATTTAGCCGAACTCTTGAATGATCAAAACAATCTTTTGATACAATATATAAAATTAGCACCCAACTTAATTAAAGCAGAAGTAAAATCAAAGCATGTAAGCAATAAAGTCTATTGTGTTTATATTGACTACATTTCCGATGGCACTGATTACAATAGCATTCAGCTTTAATTATGCAATGGTGCTAATGGTAACCGCACAAAGGGATGTTGTTCTCATGTTGCTGCTGCAATTTAATCTTTATTGCATAGATGGTATTTATCAAAAATTTTGCATCCTGCTGAGGTATTCACCAAGATATTTGACCCACAAAACATTCCTACAGTAATTATTTACAATAGTGATGCTGATTAAGTTATTTTTAATAGTTTAATTAATACTTGAAAGTTACTAAAAGTAATAATTAAAAAATGATAATTTAAAAAAATAATAATAAATTGATTTTAATTTTTCTTTAATCTTTTACAGTAATTTTTATTCATCAAATAATGTAAGACCTTTGCCATAGGTCTTTGAGTGATATTCTCCGTATCGAATTTAATTTTTTTTCAAAATGTTGCACTAACGTTTTTGTAAACATAATTTTTTATGAATAATAGGACATGTCAAGTACTACAACATATATTATTTTGGTGAGAGTAAGTCTCCGAGAACAGTAAAATATTTGGAAAAACAAGTCATCGCTAATTCTTAACTCCTGTTGTCTAAGCGAACTTACTATTTGAAAATTGTCAACTTGTCAGTTGCTTGAAATTGTCAACTCAGTGCAACACACCGAGTTATTTATTTCATATACTTTTTAATTTGGCGTAAAATGGATGTAATTCTACATCATATTTGTGAATTTCATGAGATTCTACATACTTGGAAACGCTTTGTTGCAAAGGAATGAATGATTTTATGCCAAATCTGGCAACCATTATGTTTATTTTTCAGTTTTTTATTAATATCTTCTAAAATAATTCGATTTTCGAAATTTAAGTCAGCTTATCAGGTTTCTCGGAATTTTTCGAATCTGTGATCACCTTAGTCGAAACTCAAATCCCCACGGTTTAGGTGATAGTCCTTTGACAGCGGCCGTTACATTTTAGAATAGAGAGACACACTAACATTCATTTGAGGACAGTGATTGGTGGAATATGCGGCTTTGTACCTCTAAATTTCTGAGTTGCCCTACAAAAAATTGCACTGACATAACGTCAAAGTACTCTATAATTTAAAATTGCAATTTTTTAATCAATTTGTATGCCAAATTTAAAAATGGAGTTTCTATGATATGATGAAAAAAAAAGTTATCTATGCACAGAATTTATTTTCCGTGAGAGGGGTTTTGTTGAGTGTTGAAATAATAGGCTATTATAAGCGCTCAGTTACATTTAAAATAGTTTTATTTTCTGCCTTCTTGGCAGTGAAGCTCTATGTATTATGGATGACTAACAATAAAAATCAATTATGAAGGTAATCATTTAGATAATACAAGTTTATGTTATTAACTAGCTGACTTATTACTGTTGTTTTTATGTTGTTCAAAATGTATAAAATATAAATAAAAAATTAGTTACAACAAATACTTAAAATAGGAATGACATTGCCAAGTTTTTCAATTAAAATTTTTCTGCAATAAAATTAGTATTTAATTTGTAAGTTGTGAACTCTCAAAGTATTAACAGCAAAATTTTGTTATTTAATTTTATTTTTACTTATTTTTAAAAACAGTAGCAATTTTTTGATTATTTTCAAAATATCAACCTCTAAGTTTGTTTAAAAAAAACAAAAAGAGTGACTGTACAACCATTTGCGTAACTTAACTTTTTTTAGTCTTGTAATTTCTTTTCTTAGTTCTTGAAATAATTAGATCATTAATCATTTTTAAATACACATTTAAGGCTGTATTCACCAAGTACTTGACACCCACCCGTGTTAACTCACCAAAACGATGGTCAGATGTCGAATGGGTGTATATTTGATGTCTATTCTGAAGGGGTTAATATGGGTGTCAAGAACTTGGTGAATACAGCTGTTAGAGTTTAAAATAAGTCACAAGGAGAGGCTGAGGGGGAGGTCCACCCCTTGGTAAATAACAAAATTTTAAAACAATAAAAACAAGCAATATTTGCTGCAAAATAAGATATATTATTTATTTTACAACAAAAAAAGTATTATATCTTTATGGATTTACTTGTCCTGCCCCAAAGAACTATAGCGTATCTTCTAAATACAACTTAAAAGAAAAAACAAACAAACCGCAGCATATACTATATAAAAAACTAGCTACAGTAGTGATTAGCACTTTGAATTGGAGTGACTGCAATAACTAAAACATAAGGATCAGGGAAAAGCACAAAGCTAGAAGCTTATCATGAATTTACAACTTTTAATGACAAGTCGGGATCCACAGACAAAAGCTAAAGCATGAAAATCCCCCCCCACACACACACACACAGTGGAGAGAGCAACAGCAGATTTTTTTTCCAGCCAGCCTCTATTCTAAGAGATTGATTACCTTAATCTGCGACAAGAAACAAGGAAGTAAGACCCAGCCTTTAGACTAATCAAAAGTCCCTATTTTTGGCTGGACTGAACAGTTCTATGGCTTAGTGTTGTGTAGTGGGATTACGGCCAATTAGCTACACATGGGGTCTAGTGCCTTCTGTGGGGGGTCTTTTTAAGATATCCTAACCCATATTTTCACTGAGTTTCAGAGGAAACCACGGAAAACTCTGAACGGTTAGGTCGGTGGACATGACATGGTTTTGAACCAGGCACTTTCTGTCTCCCAGTTCAGAGTTTCCCGCCTTGGCCACTGGTGGGGCCTATGTCTAGAGAAGGAGACGGCGATTGTTTTATCTAAGGGGTCACTTTGTAAACATGGAAGTTAATGGATGGTCATACCTTGTAAAATTATTGCATTCATTAATAAGCTTTGCATTTTAGAAGGGCTATAAATTGCATCACAATAAAAATCAATAAATATAGCTCCAAGCAAATTTAACTTCATGTTAGTGAGACAAATGCAGACTATCACACTTTTCTTCATTTTTTAAAAAACGGGAATGAGATTGCTTGCTGAGATTCTCATTGCAGTTTGCAAGTTAATACCTGCCAAAGAGCATCTATATTAACTCTTAGTGATCTTCAAAGCAAGAAAAACTTTGCTCACAAATAAAATGTAGACCCAGTTACAGAAAATATTTCCCCAGTAAATTTCTTCATACATGAAAATTTTACTATTGGTACAGCATTGAATATTTCTCTCACAGTATGATCTGATTGCATGTCAGTTCAAGCTGCAGCTCCTTAGGTGCTATGTCAATATCAGTAGTGATAAGATGAGACAGAAAATTAAATTTAAGCTCTTTAAATCCTCAAATCTTTTTCTGATCCCATCATGTAACCTCTGCCAATAATCCCTAATCTTAACAAAAACACTTTTTTCTAAGTAGAAATTTAAAATTTTTCAGAAATCTCAGTTAAAGGAAAATTTTTCAGACTGTCTTGGCAGGCCATAAAGAAAATTGTTAGTGGGCTGCTATTTGCCGACCTCTGGCCTAGACTGGACAGCAGGGAACATAGGGGAAACAGCCCCTCCAAAGGATTTGAAGACTGATTCCTTCTTATCAAGTTTGTACTTGTAATGTATTGCTTCACAATTTTGATTATTTAATTTTTCTTTTGAAGAATTTTCTTCAAGACGTCAGGGCCTCTGGAGGTGGTCAGGGCCCCTTCCCAGAAATTTTCAAAACTTTATGTTTGTGCCCGAGTCGCATCTTACTTTAAAGACTTATAGATCTTCTATTTAAAGAGTCAAGAAGAAAACAGCTGGCATGTAGCAAATATTTCAGTCTCAGCTCGTTTTCTAAATACTTGAACAAGCATTCAGTTTTTTAAAAATTTAATTTTGTAATGTACATATTTAAGTACACACAAAGAAAATTTCTTGTCAATCCGATGAAAATTCTTGAAGTTACAAGCACATTTGTAATGACGAGGCAGAATGCTTGAAATATGGAGAACGGAGTCTTTTTGTCTATTGTCTAGAGATCTGTATTGTGTGGACCTGAGTTATAGGGGGGGGTCTACTATATTATACTAATGAAATACTTTTGGGTTTTTTTCATTTCAAATGATCCAGTCCAGAGATATTGCATTCGCTGTAAGACACCTTTCTATTTAGAGGTCCCAGGGATCAGCTATAGCAGCTTTCAAAATAAATATTTTTACTAAAACAAAAGAAAAAATCTGATGTGTCCAACACATGACTTCCTTGCACGTCTATTAATTCAAAAATGTTTTTTACGCACTTCCTCTAAACTTATTTGTTTGAAAGAGATAAAATATCAATAATAGTAAGGCATAGCGATTTCTAGCCAAATATTTCGATATCGCCAAGCTGAGTTCAATTTGAAAGATTTCCTTCTGACACTTTATTTGGCGATATTTCACCAAAATCCGACAAGCTTGAGATAGTTTGCGAGATTTTGGGGATAGCCAAAGTAGTCATTGACCACTGACTTTCAATGAATTGAATGCATCCATACACCTTAATGTATTTAAAGTCATTTGGCTCACCCTGTAAATAAATTCCCAGTCGATTGCTGTCAAAAAAGATATTGAAAACAGTTAGATATTATAATCTAGTTCTAAATACAAAAATTCAAAATTCTACGGGTTAAAGTTTTAGAGTTATACAAAATACGAAATAATTTTTGGTGCCAAATTTGGCGATATTTCGGCGAAACTCGTCAATGTCGACGACATTCGGCGAGAATTTAAGCATGGACCAACAATGACAGATTATCGCCAAATTTGGCGATATTTCGCCAAAACTCTCCAAGAACGATGACAAATGGCGATACTTTGGGCATGGACCAAATGACTGACTATCGCCAAATTTGGCGACATTTCGGCAAAATTCGCCAAGGTCGAGGACAGACGGCGAGATTTTGGGCATGTACCAAACAATGACTGACTACAATTGTATTATATTGAAGATGTCCATAGAGATGAGTTCGGGCTCATTTTTTGAAGCCCGAGCCCGCCCGAGCCCGAAGACTTTTAATCCGAGCCCGCCCGAGCCCGAACAATATTATTAAAGTTGGAGCCCGAGCCCGCCCGAGCCCGAAATTTCAGCTAAAGACAAATAAAATTAACTACTTCATTAATAGGATATAATAATTTTTGGAGCTTCACACACCTTCTAGTCCCCCGTGCCGCTATCTTTTGAAATAAGTACGTCTATTTATCCCATGAATGACTTTTAAAAATCTGTTTCAAGGAGTATGTTCAACAAAGGAGAAATTTTTCACGAGCCCGAGCCCGCCCGAGCCCGAACGCAATCGTGAATAACAGAGTCCGAGCCCGAGTCGGGCCCGGGCTCGGGCTCGGGCTTTCGGGCTCGGGCTGAGCCCGTCTCATCTCTAGTCCATAGACATTAAAGTATTGAAATTCTTTTTGGTGGTCCTGTAAAGAAACTCCAGTAGATTGGAACCAAAAATCGAGATGCACAACTAGATGTTACAACAATCTTACATATGAAATTTCATAATAGTTTTTGTGATTTGAGAGTTAAATATGCACACACGTACACCAAAAGTCGCCAAGCTTGGCGACTTTTGGCATAGTTCTTGAGGGAGGCACGTGACCGTGGTCGGACCATTACCTAACTTATGTGGTAAGACGGTATTGTGCTTGAAATGGATGAATGCCCCTAAAATTGCCATTGACCGTAATGTATTGGAAATCTTTTGAGTGTTCCTGTAGCAGAACTGTAAATGATAAAGACACCCTTTTTAATGGAGAAATTCATTTTCTAACTCTTTACAGCATATATCACTCCTGAGTCGTTTGAAATAGCCCAAAACCTCTAAAAAACGCTTTGATGAATGTCGGCCCATAGAGCGTAATGTATTTCGAATCTTTTAGGCGGTTCTGTAGATAAACTATCCAGTTGAATGGAACCGATAGGGGAGGTGCACAACTAGATGTTACATCTATCCAAAATATGAAGTTTCGACATTCTACGCCTAATAGTTTTTGAGTTAGGCGAGTTTAATGAATTTCGGCCCATAGAGCGTAATGTATTTGGAATCTTTTGGGCGGTCCTGTACATAAACTATCCATTCGATTGCGACCAAAAGGGTAGGTGCACAACTAGATCATAGAACAATCCTAAATATCAAATCTCAACATTCTACGACCCATAGTTTTTGAGATATGCGAGTTACATACATACGTACGTACGTACGTACAGACGGCATGGAAAAACTGACCACAATAGACTCGCCGCTGGTCAAAATGAGGTGCAGACGCGTTAATAGGATCGTGCATGATAGCCTACGATGAGATGCATCGAAAAAATTCTTAAAATTAAATTTAGAGGTAGTCAAAATCGGTTTTTTTGTCGAAATTTGGCCCCCAAAATTTTTCGGGATCACATTACTTCCTTATACTACGTACAAGGAAGTAAAAAGTATAATAATACAGTTAAAAGTTACCTTAATATGTATACAAATGTTTACTTTAATAAATTAAAAGGTCTTCTCAAAAAAAGTAAATAAAATTTGCTTTTTGGGGGGTTTTCAGACAGTACATAACCTTTCAATGCACTTATAAATAAATATATTTAATGAAAAACATTGTATTTTTAATTTCACTACAGTAATTATTGAAAAATCTAATCATAAAAAACTAAATTCACTAGCATCTGTAAAACTTGCTAAACAAATAACATTTTTCATGTTGGATATCATGCTGAATCCTTTGTAATACATTTGTAAATTTTATCAAAGAGAAACTAATTTTATATATTTAGATCATAATTTAAAAAGATAAATTTCAGTACTATTTATTTTTTTATACAATGATTTACTTTTTATATATTATTATTATTTTCAATTACAGTGTTAAACGTGAACTGGTCTTTTCAACAAGATCCGAGAGCAAAATCTTATATTTTTGTTCAACAAAATTAAAGCAACAAAATTTAAAATATGAACTGTTAGGGACACCAGGTCAAGGTTTCAAGCTAATTTGTTTGTAAAGGGTCAGCATTTATTTATTTAACCAGATATTTAAATTTTATGTAGAAAAAAATAAAATCCTTATCCAAAATATGAATAAATAATTTATTAAACATGATGCAGTATTTACAATTAAAGGTATTTATTTCTTATCTATACAATAGAAGCTTGATGTACAAGCATGTCAATGTAAACCACAAACTTAATTTTTTCATCTCAAGACTTAGTTTTTCATACTATTTACGATTATTTAACCAACTATAAGTGTATTATCATCAACAAATTCATAAGGTGGAACTTCCAAATTTAAAGGTGCAGGACCTTTTCTAATTCTGCCTGAAGCATCATAATGGGATCCATGGCAAGGACAAAAGTAACCGCCATAATCACCAACACCAGGTATAGGTACACATCCTAAATGAGTGCAAACTCCTAGCACTATAAGCCATTCAGGGTTAGCAGCCCGTTCAGCATCTGCTTGGGGATCTCGCAATGATGAGATATCTACAGATTTTTCCTTCTGAATTTCATCTGGAGTGCGATGACGAACAAAGAGAGGCTTTCCTCTCCATTTAAATGTTTGATTCTTTCCCTCTGGGATTTCAGAAAGCTTGATTTCAATTTTAGCCAAAGCTAAGACATCAGCACTAGCAGACATAGATGCAACAAACTTGGTTACAGAATTCTTTGCTGCATATGCTGCTCCGACTCCACCAGCTAAAATATGAAAAGGTATTAACTTTTAGAGAATGATATTCAAAAATATAATACAAATTATAAGTAATTTTTTTTTACATCTTACAACAAGCTACAACAAAATAGCCTGTAAGTCATTTCAAACAAACTAAAGAACATACAAAACAATACAACAAAAGGTGTACCTAATTTTTTTATTCTATGAAAGATACCTATAAAATGGAAATATTTTCTTTTATATTAAGCTTCAAAGATATTTCAGAATAGAATTTTGGAGAGAGTACAATTTTATTGCATGAAATGCAAATTTTTTTTTCTTCTACTACTTGAATAAAACTATTTTTATCATAATTCACTACCCTTAAACATATGGGGAACATTTTTTAGAACTATGAGATACTTTATTGAAATTGTGTGTCATTCATAGAAATTTGAAGTAATGTTGATAAGTAGGAAAATAAGTACATTAAAAAGAAAAGTATTTTTTCTTCAACAGATACTTTCAAAACACATTACTTGTTAGTCACCAATATGAACGAATAATTATTACTTACTAAAGTTTATTTAAATAAAGTAATGTTAGACAAGAAGCTGATAATTCCTTTAAACTCTGATTTTGTTTTGTAAATATTTAGTTCCAACATAAAACTGCTCTTTAGCCAACAGAATCGGGTAAAACCGACAATATTGCTTTAATGGTCTAAAAAAATGAAACCCAATAAAATATGTTTAACCCCCATATATACAATAAAATATGTTTAACACCTTGGATACTGATTTATTTGAAGAAATTATTGTGTTTGGAGCCATATCATGGCCAGATCTAACCACAAAGTAGTTATGGCAACTCTGACTAGAAGCAGTGATGCCTCTCATAAAATAGCAAAAAAGAAGAAATCATGTGGGGGAAAAAAAAAAAAAAGTGGAAAAAGGAAATTCCATGCAAATAAAGAAAATAAGAAAAAGTGGAAATTAATATATATATATGTACAGTGAAACCTCTCTGAGCAGCCAAACCACTGTACGGATAATATTTGGCCCCACAGATGGGGTGGCACTCTGAAGGGTTTTATTTACTATTAGAAGTTAATTGCTATAATACGTTAATCTAAACAAGTCTAACACATATTCCTTATTTAAAATGAAATTTTAAACTTATCTAAAGAGAATGCATGTGTTTCAATCATGTGCGTATTACGCGTTTGATCTTATGTGTGATGCGGCACGGAGCAACACATTTCATCCCCACTCCGTTGCATTACGAAAAGATAGGCTGCTCTCTCCAGTTGTCTCCATGGGCATGAATGACATTTTTGCTCCAAAATTATAGGAATCTGCCTACAGTCAATAGTAAGCAAGAGGTGCAGTTCTCCCTTAACTTTACCGATTGGAATTCTGAACAAAGGCCCTAAGATGCCTTCAAAGCCTGATTGTCCGGTTCCTTCCTCAGTTTCTGTCATAGAACTTATACACGGTTATAAGTTCTATGGTTTCTGTGCGTAGTTCAATAGGGATTTCCTATCTTAAGGGGGTGGGGAAAATACAAAAGAGATAACAGATTCAATCTTTAACACTGCCTCTAAAAAGGTGGGAGAAGACTTCGGAAGTAATTCCTGGGTCTTATATTCGACCATAAACCTAACCTTGGGGTTTTCTGCTCAAAATGAAAGCATGGAGTGAGTAGAATTTCCCGAAAAATGAGATGGGCAATCCCACTCGGTGGCCATTTAGAGGGGGTCGGGTGACCGCTGATAAAGGTTATTTTAACATTAGGTCTACGGGTCGAAAAATCCGTGCCATGAAAAATTGGCCGTTTAGAGGGGTGACCACTCGGAGAGGTTTCACTGTATACATATTTCATAGCTGAAAAGCAATTTTAAAAAAGTATGTAATGTATGAGGAAAAAGGAAAAAACATGTTAAGTTCATAAATCTATATTTTTTTTCATTGACAGTTCAACTTTTACAAATTATTTTCTTTCATATCTGAACCTGTCCTTTTTCAAGAAGTTTTTCCTTCGCTAGTTTTTTAAAATATAGTTTAAATTTGAAATAGAAGTTAATTTTTATTCTTACAGCATTGGAGATTTAAATTAAGGAATGCTAATATATATATATATATATATTAGTTTTCAAGAGGGTTGGAAAAAGACTGGAACTGAGATATTGGAAATTAATACTGCTGAGAAGAAAAAACAAAAAGGGGGGAAGTGGAAAAACAGTAGAATTTTTAGAATTCCTACGTAGAATTTTTAGAATTATAAACATTTCTTATTCTGCAGAGGTCTGGGTACTAAACCCCATTCCCATAAGAACATGGCAAGTGAAGCAGCATCCAGCTTGAGAGGGTGAAAACCTCTCTCAGCTCGACTGTTGTGGGACCGTCTACGCTAATAGGAGCCGGTGCACCTAAAATCCTTCGTGGCTTCAATGCCCTCCAGGTTTAGCGTTACCTCTGGGGGTGCTGATTTCAGTGAGTTTGTCCCTCCTCAGGATTTAGTTCAAAATTAGGGGACCACGGGCTAAAGTTGGACTTCCTACCACAGGGGATCTCTAAAAATGGAAGACGCCCCCCCCCTTGCCCATTGTCGCCCTATTAGGGGGATCTGGCACCGCATGCGGTTGCCAGGGGGCATAAGCAACAACATCAAAAAACATTTCTTAGAGTGGAAAATGTCACTTTTGTGTGTGCGTTATCTCAAATAAAATTTTGATGTCCATTTATTCTGCTATTGGATTTAAAAAAAAAAAAAGAACCAAAATACTTACAATTTATTTTGTAATTATGTTAAATTTAAGTGAAAAAAAACTTGAAAGTTTAGTTTCAAATATTTACCATCTAGAAACTGAGTGAAAAAAGACAGATGATTTCATGAATTTCTAAACAATAAATGAGCCTTACTTTTAATGTTCTTATATGCCTATTGCAGCAGTACTTTATTTAAATGTCACCATTATTGCATAAAATTCCTTAAGATTAAAATAAGAGAAAATTCTTAAATGTTCATATATGGGTTGCAGGGTTCTCATTATGGGGAAAAAAAATGGGTGAGAATTTCTTACCCTCTCCCTAAAACTGAGTGAGATTTTTAAAAAATGGATGAGAATTTTTCACTATAGATTTGGGTTGGATAAACACCCAAAATCAGGGTATTTATGATTTTTAGTTATTTTTATTGCATGTAACTAGACCTCCAAGTCTTAAGTCAGGCGCAGTTACATGCAACAAAAGTAACACAGTTGAAGAACAACCGTGTTCCCAGGATATTCACCCTCGCTCTTTTTTTTTCATTCATAGACATAGAGAGTTCATGAGAATACACTTTTACACTCTGTGTTAAACTTATATTTTCATAATTATTATCTTTGTCTTTTTTTATTTTTTTATTTTTTGAGAAACTGATTAGCAGGGAATTTCTCGCAGCAATAATTTTGAAAAAGGAAAAAAAAAAAAAAAAAAAAAAAGATTCTCGTGTTCTAGTGAAAACACTGGGTTGAAGAATATTCTCAACTCACAACACTACCCTCAGTTTCATGTTAAACATTTTTTGTTGTATATACGTACGTAAATCTTTGTTTTAAGTTAAAAACTGACTACCTAAATTTCCTTTAAAGCAAATAAATAAATGCTAATAATAATAAGTAACTTACCAGCCATAATCATATAGCTAGCACCTTTTCGAGCAGCATCGCCTTCTCTTGAAGACACGGTGGGGTCTTTTAGTTCTTTTCTACGGTAAAAGTCAAAGTCTGGCACAGGAATATCAGTATGAGCAAGACGAACTTGGGCTACAGCTAATGAAATAGAAATATGAATCAAACAGAAAGTTCCGTTATGATGCAAATTGAGCATACATGACTGGTATCTAGCACACCAGTTCAAAGAAACAAACAAATATATTAGAAGGGATATAAACTTTTATCAAATAATTTTGCAGTTATACCTTTAGAAGTCACTATTACCCGAGTTTAACTACAACTGCGTTTCTCTAACACTTTTTCATGCTTGTGCTGTTTGAAATGAATAATGAAAACTAATAATCTACCCAAAATTATATCTATGGATTAGATTAAAACGTATTTACAGAGCTCAGCATCTACAGAACGATAATCTAAAAAGTTCTATTGTTTGAAATAATTAATCACTAATTATTAATGCAACGGCTTTGTTTTTCACTAAAAAGCTTTTCTATGCAATGGTAGACAATTTCTTAAGTCATTGTTATCTGGAACAATTAGCCCATATACTCAGGAGCTGATTTGTAAAGTTGGGGACCCCTTTTTGTTGGGACCCAGGCACTTGCCCTGAATGCTCTCCCGGAAATCAGGCCCTGTATATACTAATCAGACTGCTGTTTTATTTTTCTCTTTACAATACTTTGTAAGAATGAAAAATTTTAAAGCACATTCTGAGAAAAACTCTTTTTAGTTTAAACTAGGCAACACAAACATTTTTAAACAAGATAAAAGCAAAATTTTAAACTGATTTTGAAAGTTAACAAAAAAAAACTTATGTAAACTTTAAAATTTAATGTTTTGTAAGAAATTTGGGCCTGATGCTAGCAGTTGGTACATTCTTTTGTTTATGATTGCGGTTGTGATTGTCAAAAGCTTGGGAAGCGATAAATGCTTTTAGGAGATACAATAAAATCATCATGATGTTACAGCAATAGGGGAAAAAAATAACATGTTTCTTCAGTGCTTTGTTTGAAGTATGGGCATTTAATGCTTCTTATAAAAGAAATGAGTACGTTTAATTTACTTTATAAATTTAATTTCATTCTGTGGATTCTTTATCCTGGGTTAATAAGCTGTCTCAAGTAATTTCGTTGGTAAAATGGATGTTTGAAATTTTTTCATGTTATGGAATTAAAAGGACTGCAGTGTGTTATTGACTGGTTTATGAAAGTTGGTTTGATAGCAAGTGTGTATGTTGTAAATGAGTTCTGAATAAGATATTAAATAAAAGGCAGGATGTTAGTGATTTGGTATGCATGGGTGTCTTTATATTGGTGAGGGAGGTAGGAGAAAATAGTTGTAGCAATATATCAGGTCGATGAATGTGGGGAGGGTGGACCAAGGGCGGTTCTAGAGTTGCAGTCTGGGAGGGGTAATGATATTTTATAATTTAAAATAAATTCAGTGTCTTAGAGAAGGATTGACTACTGGGGGGGCGCACAATGGAAAGGGGACCCTTTTGACTGCACAATACACTTTGTATCTGTAAACTAGCTGAAGCAGCTGTTCTTCGCACAGAATGGATATTGTCAAAACCAACAAATACAATTGAAAATAGTCCCGCAGTGGTCTGGATGCTCAACTCAGTTCCCATAAGAATACGGCAAGTGAAGCAGCCTCCGGCCTGGCCAGTGCTCGGGAGGGTGAACACCCTCTCAGCTCGCCCGCTGTCGGACCGTGTACGCTCATGGGAGATGCTGCACGTAAAATCCGTCGTGGCCCCAATGTCCTCCAATGCTGCTAAACGATACCTCTGGGGGTGCTGATTTCAGGTGGTGGTTGGTCCCTCATCTGGAATCGGTTCAAAATTAAGGACCAACAAGTAGAATTCTAACCCTCTCGGGGACAATGGCACCCCTCTTTCCATGGACACGACACACAACAAATGAAAATAAGTAAATAAATATCAAACAAATTTTGATTATAGATCTAATCGCCTACAAAAACTGTTTTAGAATATTCTTCAGGCATAGTCTAACTATACTTGATTTTTCTTTTAATACTGTTTGGAAAGAGACATCATATTCCCGCCCCGCGTATTTGTCCTCTTGTTCTTCAAAATTGATATCTATGTTAAAATCGCCTAATCCCCGCCATGCATATTCTAACTATACTTCACCTTTATTTACTCAAATATAGACACCAATATTCCCATTAAATAAGCTCAATAGGGGTTAGGCAATTTCTCGACAAAGATGGTTGTGTGTTGTTGGGATTACCCGTGTGGGATTACACGTAGGGGTGTTTTCTAAGGGGTCCTAACCTGCATTTACGCTAAGTTCTGGAGGAAACCACGAAAAATTCCGAACGGTTAAGTCGGCGGACGTGACCTGGTTTTGAACCAGGCATCTTCCGTCTCCCAGCACAGCGTGTTATGCGCTTGGCCACTGGTGGGGCACTCGACAAAGATAGAAGATATCGCTTCGGGGACTTATTTCTTTTATGCCAATTTTCGTGATACATCATCAAAAATAGAAAACCTTGGTATTTTTCTTGTTTAATCTGGCAACCCTTGAAACTTGAGTTGCCCTTTCACCAGGTAGACAAAAATCTTTGTCCTGAAATTAGCAGCACCCAAGAGCTAAATATTATGTAAAAAAACACCTTTTTTGTCAACTTACACTTTATAATGGTCGATTTTTTTTTAAATTTGAAAAAGATTTTTATGAATTTGTGTTCGTTACATTTTAATGCAAGATTTTGCAAAGCTATCTTCATTTTCCTTCGATATATGAAGACAAATATGAAAATAACGTTTTGTCCCCTCACAACAGTTTGAACTCTAAAAAACTCTGAAAATAACTGTTATGCATTCGTGTTAGCTACATTTTAGAGCAAGAATTTTGTGGCTATCTCTTTTTCCCTTTGAGATATGATGGAAAATTTGTAAACAACATTTTGACCCCTTATCCCCGTTATGATGCGAATTATAAAAAAAACCTGCAAATAATTTTAAGGCATTTGTGTGTTCACTATATTTTTAAGCAAGTGTTTTAGGCTATCTCCTCTTCCTCTGACATATGAAGGGGAATGTGAAAAGGACGTCAAAGAACGTTGTGGTCCCTTACACCCACTTGTGCGAATTCTAAAACACCCTGAAACTGATTTTTAGGCATCCTTGTTCGCTACCTTCTAAAGGAAGAATTTTATGACTATCTCTATTTCCCTTTGAGATATGATGGCAAATTCGAAAATAACGTTTTGGTCCCTTATCCCCCTTTTCATGCGCATTCTTAAGAACCCAGAAAACGAATTTTAAGCATTTTGTATTCCCTATACCTTTAAGCAAGAATTTTAAAGCTATCTCTTTTTTTCCTCTCATATATCAAGAGAAATGTGAAAAGAACGTTTTGAACCCTTACCCCGTTTGGATACGAATTTTAAAAAACAATGAGAATAATTTTTAGGTGTTGCTGTTAGTTGCATTTTAAAACAAGAATTTTTCGGCCATCTCTTTTTTCCTCTGAGATATGAAAGGAAATGTAAAATAACGTTCTAGCCCCTTACGCCCGTTTGGGTGCGAATTCTAAAAAACCCTAAAAACAACTTTTAGATTTTTGTGTTGTTACATTTTAAAGCAAGAATTGTATGGCTATCTCTTTTTAACACTGAGTTATGAAGGGAAACGTGAAAAGAACGTTTTGGGCCGCCATCACCGTCTGGGTTCGAATTTTTAAAAATCGCTTCTTAAACGACGCCGGGCACAAAAGCTACAAGCTCCTAAAATTTCGTGTCTGTACCTCTAGTAGATTTGGCTGGCGATGATCGTCAATCAGTCAGGACATCTTTCTTTACATATGAAGATAAAATGTTTAATTAATCACATAATTAATGAAGTATGTAACTACCGAAAATAATAACCTTGCATCTTCCCCCCCCCTCATCGATCAAAATTATTTTTATATTTGAAGAGTTCCTATGTTTGTCATGTAGATAGTGTTATTTGTTTATTTCATCCCAGTGAATTCCCCATGCAGAATTATTTTTCACTTTCGTTTTCAAAATCCTGGGAGGGGTAATTACCTCCATTAACCCCCCGCCACCCCCCGTAAAACCTCCAATGCCCCCAACCCATCATGCCGCCGTCCTATACGGTAATGCACTTTCGCCACAGGCTTACTGTAATCTCAGATTACATTTTGTTGTACTTTTATCACTGCCAACCTGTATCTTCGGTCACGACCGTTGATCATTTTTCGAAAACATGCTTTCGAGTGATGGAAACGAAACTCTTCACTTTAACACCACATTATTACCCTTCTAACCAGGGGCGGATCCAGAGAAACCATCTGGGGGGGGGGCTCTGTTTTTCATTAGGATGATACATTGATTTCCCAATACTTTTTCAACCAATGTATAATTAGACCTGGTATATCACAACTAAATAACTATGTTGTCTGCTGCAAGAACCGTCGAAAGAAAACTCAGAAGTGGGGGGGGGCAGAGCTATCGTGTGCCCCTATACCGATCAAGTTAAGGCCGATGCTCATAAGCCACGTGTTTTATGCTTTCAATGGACGACGGGACTGATACGGGAAAAAAATGTTCCGTTGCTCTCTCCATTGTGTGTGGGGGACAGGGTTTTCAGTTTATCACATTAATCGTTTGTTGGTAGATCTCGACTGGTCATTAAAAGTCGTAAATTTCGCCAGAAAAATGTAGCCTTAACACCTGTAGTGACGGCAAGACGTGGCTAATCAGCAACGACTTTTATTCATGTTGTTGTTCGCGGGCCCTAACCATTAACATTTTAGTGTGTACAGAGTATAATTGCTGAATGCATTATTGAACTCATTTCACAGCCACCGTGCAATATACAGTGCTCACAGCATACGTTTTCACATTTTAGGATAGCATTAAGTTTTCCAGATTAAGTAATTCCCAACCTTTTCTGTGAGGACTGTAGTAAACCAACCTCAATTGCTATTTACAACTATTATCACAATTGCCTGCTATTTACAGATGAGCTTTCATTTTTAAAACCAGACCACCTATACACTGCCAGGTACTCGCTTTGTCTGATATCTTAGAATATATTTTACTTTTATAATGAGGATTTGTACCCATACGTCTGGGTGGTGTGGACAACTTATGAGAGCAGTTGAAAGAATGAAAGCTGTAGAAATTGCGGAGGGTTGGATTGTTCGTCTATGCTTCAGCATCACTTAAGGCCGATGCTGATTGCCGCTGCTTCTAACGTGACTGTAGTGGATAAGAGGGCATTCTCGTCGCGAATTTTACGACTTTTTAGTGGCAATTCGGGGTTCAACGATAAAGATTTCTGCACTAAACCGCAAACCCCGTCCCCTTCAAAATGGAGAGAACAACGGAAGATTTTTTTCCCTATATCAGTGTCCCGTCGTCCATTCAAATGCAGTGGAACCTGCTAAAGTGACTGCCCTGGTAAAGAGATCGTCTGTATATAGTGACCACTTGTGCAATTTCGCTTTACAACCATCACACTTTACCACCTTTGTAAGGTGACTATCTTTAAAAGGTGACCAGTTTTGTTCTTCCCAAAGGTAGTCCCATTAGACAGGTTCCACTGTACAAATAAAACTGAGAACTGTGCTCCAGCCACTGTGGCGATAACGAGTCAATAAAAATTTCCCCTCCTTCTGTTTAAAAATAAAAGCACTATCATTTTTGTAAATAGAGAAATTATGTTTAGTCCAGAAAGATTCAATAAGTATTGGTATAAATATTCTTGGTGTATATATATATATATATACAAGTATATATACAGTTAGCTGCAGGGCGCGAAATTAGCAGTCGTTAGTCGTATTTTGCAACTGTAATTTTTGTTTTGACGACCGAGATTTAAGAACCAGTCGTCATTTTTGACGCCCAACATTTTGCCCGAGACAGACGACTAAAAAGTGACTATTTCGGTATCGGCCGACTCCGGAGACTTTTTAAACAAAAATACTGCGAAAAACGAATATTTTACGAATTCTGGGGACTTTTTTACTGTCTAGACGACTATTTTTCAAAATGTGATGAAAAAATATAAATGTAAATTTCCGTGAAAAAAACTTTTTTGCTTTCGTAAGCACCGCTCCGTGGCAGAAAGAGATCGATCCTCTGCAGACAGTCTTCTGTGGTTGAAAAACACGCGGAAGACCACTTTCTTGTCTTCTGCGGATGTGTAATCATTTAAATCGCACCTTTTTTAATGTAAACAAATAGAGGAACTTAAAGAAATTTAGCCATAATTTTTTAACTCCATGTATATTAATGAAGTTGATCGGAGAAAACTAAGAGCTCGCGTTTGCCATATTGGATTCTTTCTGCAAATGAGTGTTTTAGCGGTAGCTCGGCTCGTATGACACGGCTGTGTAGGAAGATGCGATGATAATACTTGATATCAATATTGATGAACGCACGAGATTCTTTTAAATAAGGCAGTGTAAAAGTTAATTGGATTAGTAGTTAATATTCATTAATTAAATATAATTATTTATCGCAAGAGAGTACAGGTTTACAGTCCGGACACCACCTTGGATTTTATTTGCCGCGGCGCGTTGCAGCGCCGCAATAACGGCTGGTTAAGTGCAGCAGTTAGTGACTGAAAACAATACATGGATTGACTGCAATTAATTAATGCAATTTCGTGAAAAAACAAAAGATTTATTTATTTGTGTGTGTGCGTGGGGGGGGGGTGACATTAGCAAAACGTCTGGATTTGGGGAAAATCTAAATTTCGGACTTCCGGCCTAAATTACGATAATTCAAATAAAAAATATTATTTGAATAAAAATGTTATTTGATGGTTTAAACTTAATAAAATTTATCTTTTTTAAATAAAACTCCTTTATGAGATAATGTAAATTTAAAATAAAAAAAAAACATAAATTGAATTAGTTATTTGAAAACATTAAAAAAAACTTTTTATTTAAATATAAAAATTTTAATAATTAAGATAAAGTTCAGTTTTTAATACAATATGTTTTAAGTAATTTAATTAAAAATAATTTTTAGTAACATAAAATAGCTAATATGTAAAATAATAAATCCTTCTTGGTGACATTGAAAGCTTTCATAGACCCTCTCCCAACTTCAGTTTTCAACCCACTGAGAATACAAATACATATTTCCACAATTTTAACATGTACTACCTGTTTGCTTACAGTGGTGGTTGATCAGGTGTTATATAGCAACAATTTATAAAATACTTCTAAACGAAAACTAAAGACCATGTTCTTGTAAAATGTATCACAATATTTTATTCTGGATGCATAGGTGAAAAGCTATAAAAATTGATTTTATATTTACTTACTATTTATTAATATCTTAATTTTAATAGTTCTGATCTTCTTTATTATTACTGTACATAATCATTAAGCCTACCTGTTTATAGTTTATGCATGTAAACAAAACAAAGGTTTTCGAAACTGCACCTGAACGAGACGCTTTGGCAACTGGGAAAAAAAAGTTAGGTGCCATTGACGCCTAGATTTTTGCTCCCAATTTCTCACCCTGGTTAGCTGTCTAACGGCTGTCAAGGAACCGTGAAAAATCATCCTTAAATAGAGATCTTCCTTAAACAGAATTTGTAAAAGAATAGCATTTCCCTTTACACTTTGGAAGGTGCCTGGTTCAAAACCAGGTCACGTCCGCCTGCCCAACCATTCGGAGTTTTCCGTGCTTTCCTCCGAAACTTAGAGTAAATACGTGTTAGGAAGGACCCCTTTCAAAGACACACCCATCGGTCTAGATCCCATGTGCAGACAATCAGTCGTAATTCGTAATCCTACAACACCAACACCAACCCTTCACACTTTACATTCTTAGGACTGTGAATATATTTCTTGATATATTATGTTTAAAGATGTTCCTTTATTATCATTACATTATTTTATCCACAAAATATTATTTAAGTTACCTTAAAAAAAGATAGTAAAAACAAGCAATGCAATAAAATTAGGTTTCAAGAAAATCAAAAAGAGTCGACTGTTTCATTTTTCGCCTTTCCGTTATACTTTCTTCCAGATTTTCTCAATTGTGAAATATGTCAGTTTCCATTTTATGAATTTTTCTACCTAACCAGCCGAAGCCTGAGAATTTTGCATTCCAAATTTCTCTGCCAGAACAATAGCAATTTATTTGAATATCACTGCAGAAATTGCTTAATTTCATTTATTTTGGTAATACGAACAATTATCTACTCGAGGGATCTAGGCCGAGTACGGTGTGCTCTACATGGGGGGTCTTTCTAAGTCGTCTTAATCCGTATTTATGCGGCTAGATTGACGGACGCAACTTGAGTTTGAACCAGGCACTTTTCTTCTTCTAGTTGAGAGCGCTATGCGCTCAGCCACTCGTCGAGCCTCCAGAAATTGGAGTTATGTGTTACGTGATGTTATGTTGCAAGCCTACTCTAGAGGCATCTGCTGTTTGGGGCGGTTGCTTTTGTCAGAGGAGTTTTTCAGAGGTTCTAGCACGTATTCACGTTAAATCTGGAGAAAACTGACCAAAATTCCAGACCGTTAGATCGACAGCCACGCGTTAGGCAAAAATGCGGGACCTTCACACTTCAGCCATCTATCATGTTAAGTGTCTTATCCACTCGACCATGGTGGGGCCAAGTAATTACGATGTTGGATGCTCTTACTTCATGATACAATTTGCGTTCAGAAGTGGCTTAGCAAACTCTTCTAATCGGCCACATTGACTTTTCGGCCTTTTGGATTTGGGTCCCGAACTAAATTTTATTGCTGCTTCAAGAATTTTCTCTTTGCTTCTAAAATACCTTTAAGAATACACTTTGAAATTATCTTGCGAATTGCACTTTTGGCATTTTCCAACACTTTTTTCCCACTCTTAAAATTTTTTTCGTCTATTCATGTAGTATAAGATGAAAAAAATATCGTCACTAAAAAGAAACGACACCGTCTTTGAATAGACATTTTTTGCGTTGGAGAGGCAGGGACTTTCAAATATCGTCTTTAGAAAGAGATACGTCGTTAAACAGAGAGTCAACTGTATATACACTACTACTTTTTTAAATTTCAGTTCATGTGAAAATTTACAACAAAAAACTTTTTTAACTTCCCTAATCCATACTATATCTAGCTCTAGGGGGGGCTCGAGCCCCCAGAGCCCCCCCGTGGATCCACCACTGTGTACAGTGAGTTGCTGAATTCATTAAAGTTTTGGTAAAATCATACAAGCCGGTGCGCGACCCATGTAAACATGGCGACAGTCGCTGAAGCTTGGCAACCGCCAAGCTCCAGCGACTGTCGCCAACCATTTTGCACGATCAGCAAAGTCAAAGTATTTTAACACATTAAAATTGCACATATATTCCACTTACAAAAACATTAAAACTAAATACAACGTCCATATTTAACCAAAAGAACGTCTGCAAATTCAGTAACAGGCAATTTAAAATAAGCAAACAGTGGACCATTTTTAACTAAAAAAACCTCAGTGGATTCAGCAACCTAGTTGTACAGTTATGTAAACTAGGCAACCAGTGGCCGTTTGGTACAGCTTTAGTGTGGTCCCTTTGGCGCGCTTTATTTTTGGCGACTTTTTTTTGCGCGATAAAGGATGCCAATATGGTAACCCCGCCGTCGGATGCTCCGGAGCGGTAACCCTAACCTCGGGCGAAAAGTGGATTCTTCCGTGACGTCACGGATGCGCTCGTGTTCGTCCGGCGAATTGCGACCGTTTGTTCCTTTCATGAACTTTTTGAGCCCCGTATATCTTAGCCCGCGAGGTTTGAGTGACGTGATCCGCCATTACAATGTGCTTTATGGTTTTATTTTAATGGCTTTATTTTACATTAAATTTTATTATTATTTAATTATTTTTGAAATTTAAAATGGATGTTCAGGTTCATACTAACTATTTATATACAGTTTTGTATGAATAAACATTCTTTTGATAGTACGTTTCAGGTTAATATTTTCGTTCTCGATTGTTTATTTACTTCCTTGTACGTAGTATAAGGAAGTAATGTGATCCCGAAAAATTTTGGGGGCCAAATTTCGACAAAAAAACCGATTTTAACTACCTCTAAATTGAATTTTAAAAAATTTTTCGATGCATCTCATCGTAGGCTATCATGCACGATCATATTAACGCGTCTGCAACTCATTTTGACCAGCGGCGAGTCTATTGTGGCCAGTTTTTCCATGCCGTCTGTACGTACGTACGTACGTATGTATGTAACTCGCATATCTCAAAAACTATGGGTCGTAGAATGTTGAGATTTGATATTTAGGATTGTTCTATGATCTAGTTGTGCACCTCCCCTTTTGGTGATAATCGAATGGATAGTTTATGTACAGGACCGCCCAAAAGATTCGAAATACATTACGCTCTATGGGCCGATATTCATTAAACTCGCCTAACTCAAAAGCTATTAGGCGTAGAATGTCCAAACTTCATATTTTGGATATTTGTAACATCTAGTTGTGCACCTCCCCTTTTGGTTCCATTCGACTGGATAGTTTATCTACAGGACTGCCCAAAACATTCGAAATACATTACGCTCAATGGGCTGAAATTCATTAAACTCGCATATCTCAAAAACTATTAGGCGTAGAATGTTGAAACTTTATATTTAGGAACGTTGTAACATCTAGTTGTGCACCTCCCCTTTCGGTTCTATTCGACTGGATAGTTTATCTACAGAACCACCCAAAAGATTCGAAATACATTACGCTCTATGGGCCGAAATTCAAAGCGTTTTTTAGAGGTATTGTGCTATTTCAAACAACTCAGAAGTGATATATGCTGTAAAGAGTTAGAAAATGAATTTCTCCATTAAAAAAAGTGTCTTTATCATTTATAGTTTAGCTACAGGAACACTCAAAAGATTTCCAATACATTACGGTCAATGGCAATTTTAGGGGCATTCATCCATTTCAAGCACAATGCCGTCCTATCACATAAGTTAGGTAATGGTCCGACCACTGTCACGTGACTCCCTCAAGAACTATCCAAAAGTCGCCAAGCTTGGCGACTTTTGGTGTACGTGTGTGCATATTTAACTCTCAAATCTCAAAAAATATTATGAAATTTCATATATAAGATTGTTGTAACATCTAGTTGTGCATCTCGATTTTTGGTTCCAATCTACTGGAGAGTTTATTTACAGAACCACCGAAAAGAATTTCAGTACTATAATGTCTATGGACATCTTCAATATAATACAACTGTAGACGGTCGTTGTTTGCTACATGCCCAAAATCTCGCCGTCTGTCCTCGGCCTTGGCGAGTTTTGGCGAAATATCGCCAAATTTGGCGATATTCAGTTATTTGGTCCATGCCCAAAGTATCGCCATTTGTCATCGTTCTTGGCGAGTTTTGGCGAAATATCGCCATATTTGGCGATAATCTGTCATTGTTTGGTTCATGCTTAAAATCTCGCCAAAAGGCGTCTTAATTGACGAGTTTCGCCGAAATATCGCCAAAAATTATTTTGTATTTTGTATAACTGTAAAACTTTAACCCGTAGAATTTTGAACTTTTGTATTTAGAACTATTGTAATATCTAACTGTTTTCAATATCTTTTTTGACAGCAATCGACTGAGAATTTATTTACAGGGATTGCCAAATGAATTTAAATACATTGAGGTGTATGAATGCATTCAATTCATTGAAAGTCTGTGGTCAATGACTACTTTGGCTATCCCCAAAATCTCGCAGACTATCTCAAGTTTGTCGGCTTTTGGTGAAATATCGCCAAATAAAGTGTTAGAAGGAAATCTTTCAAATTGAACTCAGCTTGGCGATATCAAAATATTTGGCTAGAAATCGCTAAATCTTACTATTATTGATATTTTATCTCTTTCAAAGAAATAAGTTTAGAGGAAGTGCGTCGAAAATATTTTTGATCTAATAGACGTGCAAGGAAGTCATGTGTTGGACACATCAGATTTTTTGCTAAGGGTAGAAGCAACAAATAATTACGTTATTAATATTTTATACAGTGAAATAATATTAGATATTTTGATTTTATTATTTCAATATTGAAACAATTTAGCGATTTTAATTAAGGTATGAGATAAGCATTGTTCGTTATGATTTGAATTAGTTCTTTATTTTGCTTACGTAGTCTTTTGTTAGAATGCTAAAATGTATTTTAATTTTTTTTGTCTTTTTTATTTGTTATTTTTGTGAGGTATTGCCTTTAGAATATTATTTGTTTGCATTGTTTAATTTAATCTACTAAAAAGAGAAAGGGGGGTTGAGGGGGGGCACAGCCCCCCCTCACACAAAAAGAAAAGTTATTAAATTTTATTAAACCGAATCTATATGTACATGTAAGCTTGTTATCTGTTTAATTTTTTTTTCATAAAAATATTTAAAAGCCATTAAAATAAATCATAGCAAAATTATCGGCGACGACAAGATTTTGTCGCCAAATCAAAAAATCGCCAAAAAGGGACCATACTAAAGCTGTTCCGCCTGTTTTTAACTAAAAAAACCTCAGTGGATTCAGCAATCTAGTTGTACAGTTATGTAAACTAGGCAACCAGTGGACCGTTTTTAACTAAAAAAACCTACATGGATTTAGCAACCTAGTTGTCCAGTTATGTAACTAGGCAACCAGTGGACCGTTTTAACTAAAAAAACCTCAGTGGATTCAGCAACCTAGTTGTACAGCTATGTAAACAGGGCAAACATAGCCCGTTTACAACTCAAAAAAACATCGGTGGATTAAACAACCTAGTTGTACACCTCATATAAAGTCAGTATGATTAGAATAGCACGTAAATAGCACTTATGAAAACATAAACATATCAAATATCAATTTAAAATTCACATTGAAAACCTTAAACATTGCAAAGATTCGTTCAAAAAGAGCACTTACCTTTATTTTTTTTTAAATAACCGCTCAGAAATGTCCCTAACACCCACCGGCTTATAACATAACACCAGCATGCTCTCTTTTATTTACTTTTATATCGACACTGCATTTCTAACAAACACACACACTGTCCGATAACGTAAAACCAACATGCTTTCTTTTATTTAGCTTTATATTCATATCCTATTTCTAACAAACACACACACACATTTCATTCCCTTCCGTCCATAACTGAAACAATTTCAAATTCATGACGATGTACAGGTTTTTTTATGGTTGCCAGCCTAAACAACCCTCGGCAGGATACTTCACTCCCACTGAGCATCGCCTATGATGGCACCAGAACCAACGCCAAATCAAACTTGTAAACAAACATCAAAATGTAAACAGCACCGAATACGGAATATAGTCCCATTGTTTACATAGCTGTACAACAAGTTGCTGAATCCACTGTATTTTTTTTAGTTAAAAACAGTCCACTGTTTGCTCATTTTAAATTGCCCGTTACTGAATTTGCAGACGTTCTTTTGGTTAAATATGGACGTTGTATTTTGTTTTAATGTTTTTGTAAGTGGAATATATGTGCAATTTTAATGTGTTAAAATACTTTGCTGATCGTGCAAAATGGTTGGCGACAGTCGCTGGAGCTTGGCAACCGCCAAGCTCCAGCGGCTGTCGCCGTGTTTACATGGGGTGTGCACCGGCTCGTATGATTTTACCATTTTAATACTACAGAAAGTGCAAAAACTTGTGGGCTAATGGTACCATAGGTCCACTCCACAGCCAGTTCATCAATACAAAGGTAATGGCTGACAAACAGAAAACAAACACTTTCCAAACAAAATTGAACAATTTATTTTGTACTATAATGAAAAATTAAACACAAATCTAAGGTAAATTATCATTTTTATCAGATTTTGTTTTTATACAGTAAGATTTGAATTAATAGTTAATTCGGTTATTACAGGCTTTCAGTTTAATAAGCAAATGGTCTCTCTCTTTACACATAAATAAGAGGAATTTTCAATGACATTTGCCTGGAATAGTATCTAATAAAGATGGTGAGGTTTATTTTTATATTAACTTTACAAATAAAAATTCATTCAGGAAAAGTGTGTGTGTGCGTGGGGGGGGGGGGGAGAGAGAGAGAAGTGAATTCACAAATGTAATGACAGTTGAGTATTTTGCTATACAGCCTCATTTCTCATTTTAGAAGAAGATATTTTGATCTCAGCTTATATTTAAAAGCATTTTAGGTTTCATTATTTATGATGCACAGTATCATTAGTTGCAGCCTATTAGTACTTATATTCTGTCATTAGTTACTGCCTATTAGTACTTATATTCAATTAAGCAAATATCTCCCAATATTATAGAACTTCACTGAAATATTAACTGCAAGCATTATCTTTTAACTTAATTAGCTTCATGAATCAATAATTCTTTCAAACAGTACTTTTATTTTTATGGGCAAAACTTTAAACAATGAAAGAAAATAATTTAACCCAAGACATAATCCACGTATCTTATAACAATCTATTATTATAAGAGCAAATTTTAATGATTTACTTCCATATCCTCCAGAGAAAGCAACTAACTGTCCGGTAGGAGCAGCTGCTGCTAAACTAGATTCAGTGTATCTAACAGGCGCAGAGGGTACTTTAGCTTGTTTTGGAGGGATTTTGCAATCGGGTGCGAGATCCCCATTCATAGAACCTATTACTCTTTGCGTAACTTTATTGCAACTAGCAATATTAGAGGGAAATTTTATTAATTTAAGCATCTTTCAAATTTGTACACAAAATCGATCTCGGAACTCAGAAAGGTCGTCAATAACACAAGAGTGGAAGTTTCGGAATTAGTTATGAGATCTAGAATTATTCAACCATAGAGGTAAAATGATAGGGATATCTTCACCAATGGCATTTTTCTGCAAAACTTGGAGGAGAGAATAATATGGAGGAGGCATGCGGCGGGAAAAGTGAAGCTAGAACTGTAACCGTTTTTCCTGCGTCCGCTAGTTCTTCTATGGGAAAAAAAAAATGAAGTAATCCTACGCGTAGTCTTGCGAGGGAGGGGGGGGGGGGGAGCTCGGAGTTAAAGAGCCGTAGGACGTAGGATGCCAGATGGACCGAGCCACGCCCCCCAGGGCTCGCGTCATAGCCCACTCACGATGGCCTGGAAGCGCGAAAGTCACGTGATCATCGGAACCGAACTTTTTCGAATCAGTCGGTTCAATTGTGTTGATTTGTGATTGCACGTTTTATTCAAATTGTTTAAATATTTCGCTTGCATTTTACGGAATATTGCAAATATAGTGTGCGGTGATGTGTTATATACTTATATAACGAAGTATGGTTAGTGTAAGTATGGATTTTCTGTGATTAATAGGGATAATTGTTCTAAGGATAACTTCTCAAAAACCAGGTAAGCTGCACTTAGACTTTTGTTATTGTTTATATACGTATTGATTTAGTGAGCACATTATAATTTATGTTTAAAAATTCCACTATTTTGGAGGATTTTAATGACTATGTAGAAATACATTATCATTTATTAACTTTTTTGCAGTAACTGGCAGTTGGCAGTAAACAAATCGTTTCGTTTAAAATGGGTCGTCACTGCAGTGTATATGGATGCAAATCAAATTACGATAAGCAGGAGTCGGTCAATACATTTTCCTTACCTAAATCGGATAAATTAAGGGCAGAATGGTTGAGAAGAATTCCAAATGATTTAAGCAAATTAAAGCATCCTGTAATTTGCATAAAACATTTTGACGAATCCCAAATTATAAGGAAAGATCGTGTCGTGTATAAAGGTGAATTTAAGGAATATGAGAGGAAAATCCCGAAACTTGCTGAAAATGCAGTACCGTGTATTTTCCCAAATGCGCCAGCCTATTTAAGTACAAATAAACACAAAACACATCGAATAGCTGATGTTGAAGAAGAACAATTTTTGCAGGCTATTCAAGAAAGTCTTCTTGAGCAAAAAAAAAAAATATGTTGAACGTAATCAGTTAAAATGTTTGCAAGATGTAAAAGATCATCTGCAAAATTTAATTCCAAAATTAAAACATAAATTGTTTTGTATAGAAGATAATTTAAATATAAAAATTTGCTTTTATGAAGCTCCTAATGTATGTCCAGTTATTCTAGGTTGTATTGTTATAAATAATGAGTTAAATTTTGAGGTGTATATCAATAATCAAAAATTGAATAATATTACTTTTTCTAAGTTTTCTGTAATTAATAATGTTCATATACTAGAAGCTTTAATTGAAGCTGTTGATAAATTTCTTACAAGCCCATCACAAACTACTGTTTTAGTATCTGTAATTCATCTGTTAAAATCTGTTGGTGATTCTGATAGTTCTGATGTTTTTTTTGCTTTCATTATTCAACAGTTAGAGTTGAGTAAAATGACAAAAAATAACAGACGTTATAGTAATCATACATTAATTTTAGCTTGTACATTATATGTACAGTCATCATCAGCATATAATGCTTTACTAAAATGTGGTTATTTATTTTTGCCTAGCATTCGTGTTCTGCACAATCTTATGAGTAGTTATTCTTTATCGAAACTAAACTTAGAAGGTAGCATTGGTTATTTAGAAAGAAAAAAACAGTTTCTTGAAAATCATGAACTTACTATAAATATATTGTTGGACGAAATATATATTCAACCTATGTTCAATTTTAAGGGTTTAAATTAGCTTCCTTAAAGCAGAGCCTGATTATGACCAATGGGGGCCCCGGGCATTGATGAATTTGGGGGCCCCCATCTTTGAAATTTGTTTTATTTTTCATAAAATTTTGATATAAAAAATGTATTTCAGAACAATATTTGAAATTGGGGGCCCCTTTCGAGACGGGGACCCTGGGCAAAGTCCCGATTTGCCCAAGCGATAATAAGGCTCTGCCTTAAAGTACGATTTTACGCTTTTATTTATTTTGTTATTTTTTAAAGCCAATGTTTTGCACATGTGTGCCATTCATTGGCCGGGCCACACTGCTATTATGTATAAAAATATATGTATGTATGTATATATGTTAATAACGTATTGTTTTAAAATTGAATTTATTTATATTTAATGTACATGCATAAAGTGGGCTACAAAGAGTCGGATGGCTCCGATGAAACCCCTGCCCTTTGAGCAGTTAATACAGCATTTGAAAATTAATGAGACACCCAAAAATGCTGGGGGACCCATAACCATTGCATGTAACTGTTTAAATCTTTCATCTCTTTTTACTATTAAATTGGTTCATTGCCTGAATTCTTCGTATGGATTCTTGTTTTTAAAAGTTGACTTCAAATGATATTTGTATAATTGTTTTCTAAATAAGAATAATTTTATTTTTACAATTATCATTTAATTTTTTAAAAATTCTACTAAAATCTTAAAAGAACGAAAAAAATGGAATTTTAAAATTTAATTGGTATAAACTGTTTTCCTTGAAAGTGTTTAAATCGATTTTTGACAAATTATTTAATAAGAATGAATGCAAACTGCTATGAGCTCTCTATTTATAAACACTTTCTCCCCCCCCCCCCCAGAAAAAAATTTGCCAAAATTCTCATCATTTTGTCAATATAAATGTATATTATGTATTGTATTTTTCTCAATATAAATATGTAATAGTAGATTAAATTACGAATGTAAACAAATATAAATATTTAAATCTATCCATGTAACAAAAATGGACCGGCTCATATTACCATGTTTTTTTAATATTCTTCTAACTCCCTGCCTCTTTCAATTATTTCCCAGTGTTTTATTACAATGGTAATTGAAAAAGGACCACTGTGTTTTGTTTTAGTGCGATAATGAATGCTAAGTTAGATCGTATTCGCACATTATGCTTCAAAAGGCATGCCATTCAGATGGGTTCCGATGATCACATGACCTGTTAGTTTCGATTTCGCTTCCGGGCCATTGTGAGTGGGCTATGGGCTCGCGTACAGTTACTTCATTTTTTTCCCCATAAAAGAACTAGCGGATGTCTACTCCATAGAGGAAAGTGGAGAGCGCTTCTTCTAAGCTTCCAATACAATGTATTCGTAACAAAATTGTATTCCTCCGCGAGAGGAAGATGGAACCATTAGAGACCAAAAAAAGCAGACGAACTCTGTGTAGATACATTGATTACGGCGATTGAATGACTATATTGAACTTTCTTCTTTACGAAAAACGATTGAGAAACGACAACGAAAGTAGAATTAAAAATAACGGAACTCAAGAGAACGTACAGCATGCAACTGAACAATTTTCTTTTAAAGATAATATGTTTTTCACGTATATTTAATATCGCAGGTGTTAGTTTCGTTTTCGTATTTTCAATTCGGAGACGGATTAATGATATTTTGTGGGCGTTGGCCGTTAGTTGAAATTTATATCATATTACAAATAATATTTCTTAACATTTGAATTACATTAGCTTTCAAATATAAACAAATAAAATATGCAATCGTTGCAAGACAATCAGTTGTTATATTGTATGATAATACAAATTAAAAAAAATAATTTAGGATACACATAGTTCTAAGTTAGCAATTAAACCATAAACGGTACAGATAAATGTTCCTTTTCTTCATTACTTCGCAATTAACCAAAATTATTAATCAAAATACACGGATCAAAGCAATACAAACAGAAACTGAAAACACAATTAAACAAACCATACTTTATAAATTTAAAAGGCCGATTTTCATTTTTCAACGTTTATAATACATTATATAAGAATATCAAAGAATTTTACAACCGTTTATACAATCGAAATAATTTTTTTTGACATTCCAGATACATGAACATTACATCTGCCATACAGGTTCAACTGTAGTATGTGAAAAAAAAAATAAATGCTAGTCCTGATGAAAGTATATTAAAAATAATTATTTAACCTGTGAAAAGTGACACTAGGCTTCTTTACATCTGACGTATTAGTGCAATCAGTAACACAACAGGCTACCATCTCTATTTTAAAACATAGTAAAACAAAGCTCTATCACCATACAATAACAAGGGCTTCCCGTTAATCTTCTGGGCTCCAATCAAAAGAAAATAGTTCCGCGGCGGAAAGTTTCTGGAAACGCTATGTGCGTCGGTTGCTCCCTCCACTTTCCTCTGTGGTCTACTCCATATTTATTATTCTTTCCTCCATACTGCAAAAGCAGAACTAACGCCGATTAGATCGACAGATGGCGCTGTTAAGCCATTTGTCGGTCTTTTAACGTGATGAAAGATAGTACAAATGAGCGTAGCCAGCGGCAGTGGCGGATCCACGGGGGGGGGATCTCTGGGGGCTCGAGACCCCCGCAGAGCTAGAAATACACTATGGATTAGGGAAGTTAAAAAAAATTGGAAATTTTTATATGAACTGAAAATTAAAAAAGTAGCACAGTATATACACCCTCCAAAAAAAGTATTCGAGCAATAGAGAAATTTCCTATTTTAGATTTACGAATAATAATTGAGTTTTTGAAAAACGCACAACTTGATAGAAATATGGAAAGTCATATTTATGCAAAGCCTAATTCATATTCTACATTAATCATTTTTAATATACGAAACCAACGTAGGAAATTTCTCTATTGCTCGAATACTTTTTTTGGAGGGTGTACAGTTGGCTCTCTGTTTAACGACGATCTCTTTCCAAACACGATATTTCAAAATCCCAGCAACTCCAACGTAAAAAATTTCTATTTAAAGACGACGTCGTTTCTGTTTAACAACGATTTTTTTTTTTTCACCTTATGCTACAGGGACAGCGAAAAAAATTTTTAAGTGTGGGAAAAAAATGTCGGGGAATGTGAAAAGTGTCATTCGCAAGACAGTCTCAACTACCTGAGTGTATTTATTCTCAAAGGTATTTAGAAGATTCTTTGAGAAAATTCTTGAAGCAGCACAAATATTTAGTTGGGAATCCAAATCAAAACGGCCGAAAAGTCAATGGGGCCGATTGGAAGAGTTTGCCAAGGCACTTCTACTTGCAAATGGTTACATAAAGCAAGAGCATCCAACATTCCAATTTCTGGGCCCCACCATGGCTGAGTGGATAAGACACTTGACATGATTGACGGCTGAAGTGTGAAGGTCCTGTGTTTGGGCCTACAACGCGTCTGTCGATCTAACTATCTGGAGTTTTTTCAGGTGGTTTTCTCCATATTTAACATGAATACGCGTTAGAACCTCTGAAAAAATCCCCCGACCAAGGCAACCGCCTCAGAATGCAAATGCCTCTAGTATAGGCACACCACATAACATCATATAACACATAACTGCAATTTCTGGAGGCCCGACGAGTGGCTGAGCGCATAGCGCTCGCAACTGGGAGAAGAAAAGTCCCAGCAAACACACACAGGTTCTCTGAACGTTTATTAACGTTCAGAAGACGTCTTCTGAACGTTAATAGACGTTCAGAGAATCTGTGTGTGTTTGCTGGGGTGCCTGGTTCAAACTTAGATCGCGTCCGTCAATCTAGCCTTTCGGAGTCTTACTCAGTTTTCTCCGAAACTTCTCATAAATACGGATTAAGACCCCTTAGAAAACCTCCCACGTAGGGCACCCCGTACTCGACCTAGATCCCTCATGTAGATAATTGTTCGTATTACCAAAATAAAATAAAATCAAGCAATTACTGCAGTGCTGTTATTCTGGAAGAAAAATTTGGAATGCAAAATTTTCAGGCTTCGGCTGGTTAGCTAGAAAAATTCATAAAATGGAAGCTGACGCATTTCACATTTGAGAAAATCTGGAAGAAAGAATAACGGAAAGGCGAAAAATGAAACAACTGACTCATTTTGATTTTCGTGAAACCTAATTTTATTGTATTGCTTGTTTGTACTACCTTTTTTTAAGCTAACTTAAAATAATTTTTTGTGGATAATAAAGTAATATAATGATAATAAAAGTAACATCTTTAAACACGCCAATATATCAAGAAAATTATTCACAGTCCTAAGAATGTGTAAAGTGTAAGTGTTGGTGTTGGTGCTGTAGGATTACGGCCAATTTTCTGCACATGGAATCTAAGCCAATGGGTGGGGTACACTCCGTGAGAGTCTTTCTAAGGGGTCCTAACTCTTATTTACTCTAAGTTTCGGAGGAAAGCACGGAAAACTCCGAACAGTTAGGTCGGCGGACGCGAAATGATTTTGAACCAGGCACCTTCCAAAGTGTAAAAGGAAATGTTATTCTTTTACAGTGGTGGGAAAAACTACTTTTTTTTTGTAGCGCGCTACAACTACCGCTACTTTTCGAAAAATGTAGTTAACTACAACTACAACTACTTTTTGACAAATGTAGTTAGCTACACTACTTTTGAAATGTAGTCGCTACTTCGCTACTTTTTCGCTACTTTTAGGAGACAAATTTTGCTAACAGATTCAATTTGCATTACATTCATATTTAAGGATATTTATATCCTAATTAGAGAAAACTATCGATATCTAAAGCCTTGGTTTTCTACTCGCGTCCAGCGTGATTAATGACCTCAGCGGGTGTCTCTCGCGTCCAAAGAACGCGTTTATTAAAAGGTGGTTTCCTTGTAGCGTTGAGCGCCGCAGATTTGTTGGACGCACGAAAGACCCCGGGCACCTTTTCGCCTTTAATTAGAAAAAACTATTGCTCTAATAAACAACTACCAGGCGAGTATTTGAGCAGGGGGAGGCGGGCCCCCTCCGAAAATGTAAAGCAATTATTAAAAAGGAGCTATTTTGAAACATTTCTTTTAACTTTAGAACAATAAAGTTTAAAATACCGAATCGTCCCCCTCCCCCCGAAATGGAAGCCTATATATACGCTACTGGCAACTACTGCTAATTATTGAAGTATTGCTGAAACTAATTAAGTTTTAATACCTCTATGATAAAAGTAAATTGGGAAAGTGAGCTCTGAAAGCATGAGAAAAATCATGAGAACTAAAAAAGTTTTTAAAAATATAATAATAAAATGGATGTCTGAACGGGAAAAAAAGGCCCGTTTTGAGACCCCTTTCATGTTGTACAAACATTCTAGTTTCTTGAGCACAAATCAAAATTAATGAGTATAAAGGCCTTTTTTCATGACTTACCAAATTAGTGATTTATGACGAATGACCCGTGTGAACCATGTAATATTGTATAATTGTTTTAATTGAAAACATCACATATGATATGCATATTATAAAATAATGAAAACAATTACTAATTAAATTCATGATATATCTATTTAAAACATTGCATTAAAAAAATCCTCTATGTTAAAGAAATTTTAAAAGTTATTATCATCAACACAACTTTGTGTTAGGTATAAAAGAATTTTATAGAATTATATTGTTATTTTAAGGCTAAGAGAGAGATAAGTCTCTAAGGATTTTACAAACTATTAATTATTAATAGAAATTCTCATATTTTCGTATTAAATTCTGAAAATTATTACACAAAAAACCTAATAATTTAAATATAATAGACACTTTAAAATTTTAACGAAAGAAAGCAGAATTTCAACATATTCATGGAAGACTGCCATGCCTCTAGTATAAAATAAAAACCACATAAATTTATTCAAAAACATGTTTATTAAATTTTAACAAGAGCTGGATCTCAAAATTGTTATCCGCCAAACATGATCGTCGAGGAGAAAATGCGTCCAATGCAATCGAAAACAATCTTTGTACAGATGCACTGGACGGCACGGCACGCCAGTGTTAGTTTTTTTGAAGGCTTCTTTCATATACGTGTACGCCGAAAGCGAAGATAGGGGTTTAATTGGCTCTGACAAGAACCTTGTAAGTTCTTCCTCGTAACTATTTCGAGTGCATGCGAAAGAGAAATTAAAAAAAACCAGAAAAGTCATCATCCATGGGCTGATCCTCGATACTGATATCTGAAGTTGTCGGAAACATATTCTGGAGGTATTCCTCCATCCATTTTTTTGGCTTCGGTCTTCCTCTCCTCCTCAATCCAGAATAGTTTGAATCTGGGATGGAAACAAGCTGAGAGAACAGTTTCTCTGTCCCACAGCAAATGACTAAATCTCGTTTCCACCTGACAACTGAAGATTTTGCGCCCCCTCCTATTTTTTAAAAATGCAACTAGGTAGCTTTCATATACCATTTAGCGCCCCTTGGCCGATGCTGCGCCCGGGTACAGTTGACCTTCCTTGCTCCCCCGTAGCCAGGGACGGCCCGACACGGTAAGCAAGGCATCGGAGCGCCATATTCGAACTAAAAAACTAAGGAAAACTTAATCTGGAGCATAACACGGGGCTTCTTTACGTTTGCAGGGAGGCTCCACGTACCCTAGATCAGCTCTTGCACCTAGCTACGCCACACATTTAGCTATAAAAGCTTTCAGGGGTTAAAATGAGGCTTTCAACTTCAATAATATACGGACTGTCAAATATGCATGGTGCTCTGAAACTCATTGGCAAAAAGTTAAAGAGTGGCAAAGGTAAATAAGACGGTTATGAATCACGTAACAATGTAGGGTTTGATAAGTCGTCCTCGAGTACCTGTTAATAATTTATTTTTTCACAGAAAGTTCACTAAAATTCACTATTAACATGATTGATTACTACTGTACATTGACTAAAAGATTTATTATTAAACAATTATTAACAGGTAAATGAAACCATTTCCGACATCCACAGTGCTATATTATTCTGAACAGCCTTGGTAGAGATGGCGCCCGGTGCGGTCGCACCGTTCGCTCTACCTTAGGACCGAATCTGAAAACTGTCACTACAAACGAAGAACACTGTAACCGAGGTCAGCAATATTTTTAGCCCCTGAAATAATATCTTGGATGCATATGCTTATACCTTTTGTCCCTTTTCAACAAACTCAAAAAAGATAAGGTTATCAACTCGTAAAAAAAAAAAAAAAAAAAAAAAAAAAATGTGTACAATTTCTACATATTTACTTTCTTTTTTTCAGTTTCAGGTTCCACGAAAAATGTACTAATCCGTTTTTACACTTCTTTGAGACAAAAAACATTCCGAGTTGTAGAACATAATCACGTGATTAATTAATGTTTGAAAATCTACAATACTGCAGAACTGTCATTACTCTTGTGGAAGTTGAACACACCACCAGGACACAAGGTTAATAAAGAGTGCCCAAACTCAAAAAAGTGCACTGTAACGTCGAAAAATGACCAAACCTTAATATAAATAAACTTAGTAAAACTAAGCATAAATAAAATTGTTGTTCAATGCATCGATCATAAGGAGGAGGCAAAGAGAAAATTAAAAATGTCGGTGACTCTTCCAGAAGCGGTCTCGATGCTTTCAAGAAAATTCCTGTGAGAAAACCGTAAGTTTTTCTCACGCTTCGTAGTTTTCCGTAGATGGTGAGTGAGAGGATGGGGGGGGGGGGATCGCTAATTGCGAGGACTGACTATATATCATGTCAGATTTGAAAGGATATCGCCTAAAAGGAAGTTCACGGAATACTGGATTCTGAATGATTGGCAATCATCCTGGCAAGTGGACACTACACTGTATTTATGGGTGCAATAAAAAAAAAAGATCAAAGAAAATTAATGATGTTACAAAAGCATACAATTTACAGATATGTAAAATTCCTTTTCGAAAGCAAAAAATACTCATTTTTATGTTGATTTATGTTGCAAACACGCAATAGCAGTCAAAAATATGCAGACCCTGATCAGACATAGAAGGGGCCCCGGGGCAAAAAAAAAAGGTTGTTTTGGGCCCCTATACTATTACAGACATTTTAACTTATTTGTGATTGTTTTCTATTTTCCCAGCATAAAAATAAAACATTTCAAAATAATTCTAAAATTAAATTAAAAATTACCCATGTATTTATACTCATTTAGAACAAGAATGTGCATTTAAAATTGATTTTAATATTTTTTTAATCCATTTGTATTATTAGCGTATGTGTGCGCTGAGTTCCACCTGCCAGAAAATTTTCTTTTCTTCATCATAATATTTAAAAAAATGCTAACTAATGGATATTTTGTGATAAGTACATATGGCCATAAATTTTCAATAACGCCTTTAATTTCTATTTTATTGATCTAGTCTTAGAAACCATTATCATTGTGTTAGAAAGAAGAACAGAAAATAAGTCTCGAAGCCTTTTTATTGTTACACAATTATGATATAGATAAAGGAAATTTAGCTTAATAAAAATTATTATTGCAGCATATATAAATTTAATATACAATAAATGGAGAGATTTGCGAGGCCTTTATTTTTCAGGGGCTCACGGGCCCACACGCCCGTGTGATAATGAGACTCTCGAGGCCCCATCAAAATAACCTCTGTTCAACTTTGGACCTCTCTTACCTTCCTTTTTTTTCCTCTTTATGGCAGATTGGTGATTCTACAAATAATACTGAGAACGAAAAAAAGAAAAAAGATGCACAATGTCAGGCTTCCGCTTCAGGCAAAGCAAACCCCCTCACCCCCCCTCGTGTGCGTGTGTCCCCTGGGAGGGGGGGGGCGGGGGAGTGATTGGGTGTCTTTCAAGCATCAGTTTCAGTTATGCTTGGAGTCAGAAGAGAGAGAAATTGCACCACGGGATCAATCGCCGGAAATGATGACACGGCAAAAGTAGCTTCCAAAATTCGCTACAAACTACTGTTTTTTTGTAGCGCGCTACACGCTACACTACTTTTTAAAAAAAGTAGCGCGCTACACTACAAACTACAAAAAAAAGTAGCGGCTACTGTAGTTTCGCTACAAGTAGCGCGCTACTCCCCAGCCCTGTTCTTTTACAAATTCTGTTTATAGAAGATCTCTATTTAAGAACGATTTTTCACATTTTCACGGTTCCTTGATAGTGGTTAAACAGAGAGCCAACTATATATATATATATATATATATATATACATACATATACCAAGAATATTTACACCATTACTTATTGAATCCTTGTGGATTAAACATAATTTTTCTATTTACAAAAATGATAAAGCTTTCATTTTTAAACAGAAGGAGGGGCAAATTTTATTGACTCGCTATCGCCACAGTGGCTGGAGCACAGTTTCCAGTTTTATTTGTACAGTGGGACCTGTCTAATGGGACTACCTCTGGGAAGGACAAAACTGGTCACCTTGTAAAGACGGCCGCCTTACAAAGGTGGTAAAGTGTGATGGTTGTAAAGCGAAATTGCATTAAAGAGTTGTCACTATAGACAGACGATCTCTTTACCAAGGTGGTCACTTTAGCAGGTTCCATCGTATTTGAATGGACGAAGGGACACTCATACGGGGAAAAACTCTTCCGTTGCTCTCTCCATTTTATACGGTACGGAGTTTGTGGTGTAGTGCAGAAATCTTTTATCGGTAAACCCCAAATTTCCAAAAAGAATTTTTTCCAGGGGGGGGCAAAGACTACTCCAGGGGGGGCAAAGACTACTCCAGGGGGGGCAAAGACTACTCAGGGGCGGGCAAAGACTACTTTAACGTATGTTTACCATGTTGGAAAGAGCAAAAAAGCAAGTGAAAACACTGCATTCAAAAATCCAAGGGGGGGGGCATGGCCCTCCCTTGCCCTATGCTGCCAGCGTCCATGGCTATCATAGGGTCTGATTATGACGAACTGGGACAGTCTCCGACTCCGGTTGGTCTCCTTGTCTTGTCACCCCCAATGAAAATCCTGGCTACGCCCTTGATAGTACAGGCGTTCTCTGATGAAACGTAATCCTGTGAAAAAATTTACTTTTTTTATTTTTAAATTAGTGGTTTAATTCAAACGTATTTCTAACAATGAATTATTTCATTTGTCCGGTATTTATCTTGGCAAAAAATTGCTCATCTGGGCGGACAGCCCGGATAATACGTAAGTGCCGTATTAGCATATATTTTCCACGAATACTTACTTGCTTCGGATATCTTTTTATCTTACAGTGGTTGTGTGTGATTACGGCAACGCTACACTAGGGCGATCTGCCAAGGGAGGGGTGCCTTGGTAGGAGGACTTTCTAAGGGGTTCTAACGCGTATTCACGTTACATCTGGAGAAAACCTACCAAAACTCCAGACCGTTATATCGACAGCCGCGCGATGGGACCCGAACTCGGGACCTTCACACTTCGGCCATCTATCATTTTCAGTGGCATAACCACTGTGAGGCGACTTTATCTTACAGAGATGTCAAAAATCAATAGAGATGCGCTAGGTATGTTACGTACACGTTCAGCTTCAGGAATTGTTCCATGCCTTGAACATATTGTGATCATTAAAACCCTGAAAATTTTATATTCACTAAGCCAGCTATTTAGTGCTAAGCCATTACTAATTTGTTTACCAATTTGGAAACATAAAAATTTAAATTAATACTTCAAATAAAATTTCGAAAAATATTATCCTCTGTTGAATTACTTGCGATTATCACCGCTAGGTGACAGCATCAGACATATGTAGCTTTAATTTGAAAACGAAACTTTAATCATACCATTTCCCCCATTCCCAATATGGTTTTAACAATAAAAATTACTCGTTATATAAGTAGAGGTACAGAGGTTTTCGTTCTTACGAAATAGATGCTAATTTAAGCGAAATTTTGTTATAATTGCGAATTAATGTGAAACATCAGAAATTTGAGATAAGAAGCGAATTTATGTAAATTAATGCGAAGTTATGCGAATTTCTTAGTTTGTGAATAGGTGCAAAATATAGCTTAAAAAAAGAAAGAAAATTAAGTTAAAGAATCTATTAAACGCAAACTCAAGAATTAGATAAGTTCATATTTGAGCTGTGCAAAAAATCAATGAAATTAATTAACGAATTAGAAGATTCGAGTTACCCATTAGCTCACCATTTGTGGAACAAATTAGAAGGTTTGAAAGCACTTCTTGAACAGCAAAGTCAGGGGATTCGGATCTAATCACTATGTCAAAAACTGCAACCGAAAAATTTTTCATTAATTTTTCTTTGCTCATGAAATTAAATACAATAAATAAAACCTATTTTAGCATTGGCCAATTATTTTGCCCATCTGCGGCTGTAAGTATGACCAACTTACACTATGTGGCTCGAAAGCTTTTCAAAATTTCCTATCTTCAGAGTACATGAAGATCCCAATGTTAAGCACATACTGTGAGCAAATAAATGCTCTTTCTAACCTTTGCCTTTTACAGAGAATTTGGAGTCCAAATAATGGCGTCCAGGAGTAGAATCTTATGATTTTTTTCAGTTGCCCATTGGGCAATCACTGAAATTATTTTGGTTGGCCGGAAACGAAGTTTCTTGCCTTAAAAATTTTAGCTGCACAATTTTTTTTAAGAACATGCGGTCGTTGAAAATAAAATGAAAATGATAGTAAAAATGACAAACGTTTATTCATAAAATCGCCATTATTAGGAAATGAAGTTCAGAATGAAAATAGGAATAGGAAATTGCATTTTCAAGCTAAGGAATTAAAATGGGAATAGCTGCGTTTCTTGGTTGTCCAAGGGGAAACTGAAGTTTTTGTTTTACTCGCCCATTTAAAAATCTGATTGTCCCGGGCAAGCGGGCAACCGCAAATTTCGAACTCCGGTCGTGAATACACGTTAGAACACCTCAGAAAGTCCTCTTGCCAAGGCACCTTCCAAACCTTGGCAGATCGCCCTAGCCATATCATAATCACACAAACAAATGATGGCGTAGACTCGGAACACATAAGGCACTTTTTTTTAGTAATAAAAAAATGTCGTCGTCATGGACAGAAGAACGACTCTGAGACAGTGAAATGCTGAAATTACAACAATGTAGCTTTTAATTAACATTGAATATAAATTTTAAGTGTATAAAAAATGTTTTAGAAGTAGTTTATGCGAATTTTAGAGAAATTTAAATTTTTTTTCAGCAAAATTTCTGTTTTTTATGTAAGCAAATACTCTACAAAAACAATCAGATTTGTCCTGTTGCTGTTTTTTTAATCTCCTCATGCTATAAATATAGATCTGGATTTGCTCTGCTATTTATTTTGGTGCTGCCATCTACTGTCCTTCTAGGCATACAAATTATTCTGAATGTGTTTATAAACTTACATTTTTTTTCCCCATGTTTAAATTTCAAGCAAATTCA